>JASANB010006086.1:0-167830 GCA_030248155.1 Sabatieria punctata | reverse complement strand
AAATGACTCTTAACTTAAGACTAAGATTGAATCTAAAAGTTAGTCTAACTTACTCGGAGGGCGTCAGAAAAATTGTCTAGGAGGGGATGGCCCAAGCGGGTGGGGGCAGACCACCCACACTCCTCTGTTACATGTATGATCATGACTATAAAAAAGCAAAGAAATAACGTTTCTTGGTCATCATTTAAATGATAGCTGCCAATTTTGCCGTGTGGGTAGATCTACCTTATATGTACATTTCTGCGCATACTTACAATAATATTTTACACAACAAACAAATTTAAAAATTTAAAAATGAGCCAACGCGACATCTACTTACTAAAAAGTCATAACATTGCACAGACGAGCGGGTACATATGACCGATCCGATTTGCGGGGGGCTTTACGGCCTGCGATCAGACTCGTGGTTCATTTCGCGACCCCTCGGCTCCCAACCTCCGCTTGGTGCTCCCCTGGTGTGAGAGAGCCCCCCAGGCCTAGTTGGTTTTCACGGACAACTCTTGACGTCATTGATCTTCTCCTCCAACGTGGCATGGTTTAGAGCGGCACATCCAGTCGGTTCCCATTTATCTACTTGTTGTCACCAGTTTTCGGTGGCCTGGGTGGAACGTTGTGCCGATGACCAACATTTGCGGCAAGAAACTTGCCGCGCCGACAGGATGAGCGCACGACGTCGCGCTCAGTGGCTTTGCGGCCTGAACCAGGGCTGTTGGGTCGGTTTTTTTCCTCGGTTTTTTTTCGTTTTTTTCCGGAAAAAAACTCCAACAAGTTTTTAAAGGAAATAGGCATAATAACTGGTTAAATTCGCTTCATATGCTTTGAATTTACGTTAATAGAAGCCTTACAAGCATTTCCATGGCATAACTTAGCTGTTTTTCGCAAAAAATACCGATACCATTTTCAGGCAACTTTTATTATTGTATTTTTGGTGTTTTAAGATCAAATTACTACTCTAAAAGATGAAATTAGTGCATTTTGTAATAAGACTCGCGCTATTTCGTTGAATTCTGCAATAAAAAGCGATTGTTAAAAATTTTTTTCTGTCATCTCGGAAAATAACTTTTGGAAAAAAACCGGAAAAAACTGGAAAAAACCGGCTTGAGTTTTTTTCCGGAAAACAAACAGCCCTGGCCTGAACCACTGCACCAACTGTGCCGGCGTAGTGGTACCATACATGGTACCCCTATTGGCAATGGTACCTGTACCGGTACCATATATGGTGCCACTAGCCTAGGTCCCGGTATCGTACATGGTGCAACTGGTCAAACTACAGTACATGCACAGTCACATAGTGTACCAACTCTAAAGGACATATTCCACTTCAATTTTTCCATACACCGAAATTGGTCTTAATAGCGTAAAAGACCCGAAGTCTGTTTCTGAAATGCAAAACATCAAAGTCCCAGATTTACCTACCATGTTTCGTGCTTCTGTCTGCTTTGATTTTAAGAACTGAAGAGGGTTTAGAGTGCGCTGTTTACTTTTCAAAAACAAATTCTAACTATATTATGTGTTCAGTTGCTTGATATGCCTTGCTTTAGTGGCTGTTATAGTATTAGTTTAGAGCTATGTTTAGCTCACTTGCTGTTTTATATTTGAATTTAACTACTTCAATACCTTAAAAACACCAATTTTTTGCTTTTTTAAGGTAGGGGTTTTTTTGAAAACGGTAGGGAGAAGTAGGGTTTTTTGCTGAAAAGTAGGGGAATTGGGTTCCGAAAACCTGGCAACCCTGCTGTTCTCGACGTATTTTCGCGTTCTATCAACAACATTTCAAAGCCAACACATTCGTTTAGAGTTTAGACGAACATAAATGAGCTAGTGTTCGATAAAGTTGGCCGTTTCCTACGTACATAAACGGCCAACCGCGTTCCTATCAACTGTTTTGTAAATAGAGATATGGGCGGGCATAGCTCTGGAAGAAGGCATTCAAACTTGAGCGCGCGTGTGTAGGCATACGATTGGCCAGTCAATGAACACACCTCTCAACGATGTTTTGTCTCGTCTGTGGTTCATCGATTTGTAGCCGTTGCGTTGGACTGCGCTTGGCTCGTCGGCTTCGCTTGGCAAGGTTGGTTGTGATGTAGAATTTATCTACACCAGATAGCTTAGTTTAGTTAACTTTTCTTTGTTTCTCTAATCGATTTAGAAAACAGCGCCTAACCTTTCTGTCAAGTTTCTTCAACTCTAATTGCTTTGCTTGTGTTGACTATTGGGTGGGTTTGAAAGGATTTTATTTTGTTTTGTTTATTGAACGGCTTACCTTGTTGAAATAGAGTCTAATACCAGACCAGACGGTAAATCGGCTTTAGACTTGGGTTGATTGTGACAAGAATGGCTTCGGACGGTGCCTGCCAGCTCCAGCGAACTGCTTACGAACAAGAATGGCAGACTTTGGACAAGGTTTTTCAGCTGATAAGGGAGAAATTGTCGCCCATGGCTCAGTTAAGGACCAGTACTATCGATTTTTCTCAACCGAAAGAAATGCAGGTAGGTACTGTATCTTGAGAAAAAATTATCCATTTTCTTTTTCCTGTATCTTTCGTAATTTTTGTCGGAATTGGATGAAATTTGGAGTGTAAACGCAGATATTCAGGGTAATTCGTGTGTAAAAAGTTGACGCATGAACTCCAACGCTATCGTTAGAGTTTAGGCGACAATGAAATGTAACGTTTTTTCGGTGACCGGCTTTCACTATTGAAATTACCAAATTACAGTTTTTTTGAAATTTCTCGGGAATGAGTCAAGCCTCGTGCGCCTAACTTTATGTAACACATAAAATTCCCCGAATTTTTACACCAATAGTCCAAATTTCAGCCTATTTAGTCAAAATTTGCAGAAATGGCAGTAAAAAGAAATGTGATCATTTTTTGAGACACCCTGTATGTACATACTGTACCTATGTCCCCAGAAAGTGACTTTCTTTGCAGAAGAAGCTGAATCTAAGTCTACAGTCGGACGAAAGCTGTGCGAGTTTGGCGAAGGTCTGCGGCCAAATAATAGACAACAGTGTGAAAACGAACAGTGCTTTTTTCTTCCAACAACTTTACCACGGAGTTGACCCCTATGGAATGGCAGCCGCCCTACTTGTGGAAGCTTTGAACACCAGCACGTATAAAACTGGCACCTCTTACAATCTCTACCGTTTATACAGGCTGCCACTTAACGCCTTTATGGTACCGGTACCTTGGGTAGTGCTACTATATGGTACCACTACCCATGGCCATGGGTGCCGGTAACATCAGATATGACCATATATGGTACCACAATCATAAATCTGAACCGTGTGGTACAATATATGGTACCGGAACCTTGGGTAGTGCTACCATTTGGTAGCGGCCATACATGTAACAGGTCATCCGCCGATGGGGGAGGGCGTTGGGGGGGTCTGGCGCCGGCCGGGGGGTCTGAGCCAAAATTTTGGGAGGGGGTAGGGCAGTAAAAAACGCTCAAAAATCGAAAAAATCGCAATTTTTGGGCTAAAAATCGCCAAAAATCGCTAATTTGGGCTGAAATACAGCTAAAAAGTGCTGTTTTGCAGGCGATTTTGGCAATTTTTGTGTCTGAAATAGTAAAAAATTGCAAAAATTTGCTCAAAAATTTACTTGCCAGAAAAATCGGAGGGGGGGGGGGGTCGGCGAAATCGTCTCGGGGGGGGGGGGGGGGGTCCCCATCTGGGGGGTCTGGCCTAAGTCGGGTGGGGGGCAGACCCCCCAAACCCCCCGTTACATGTATGGTCCGGTAACATACAGTATATATGGCGACAGTATCATATATGGTGACCATATGGTACCACAACCATAAATCTGAACCGTGTGGTACAATATATTGTACCGGTATCAATGCGAAGGTAGGGGTAACGTACAGTATACATATGTACATGGATGGTACCACCCGCAGACCCCGAACGTGGGGTACCCTATATGGTGCCACTAGGCTAGGTACCGTTACCATATAATGATGTCGGTACCATAAACGGCGTTAAGTGCCTGACTGTTAAATACGTATATGGTGCCGGTAGTAGGCTAGTGGCACCATATACAGGGTGTGCCAAAAAAAACAACCCAGCAGATTTTTTGCTGTAGCAGCCGCAAATCTTAACCGATTTGAATGAATCCTTTTTTAAATGAAAGATAAATAAATTCTTGAAAGACTGATGCAACGTTTATTAAGATAGGCTGCTTTGTTCCTGAGATATTTGTCCTCAAAATCAAAACAGAGATTTTGGCAATGAACAAGACTGATAAAGAACAACCCAGCAGATTTTTTACTTTTGCAACCATGAATCTGAACCGATTTGAATGAATCCTTTTTTGAATGAAAGACTGATAAATTCTTCAAAGATTGGCGCAATTTTTATTGAGATTCACAGTTTAGTTCTTGAGATATTTGCCTTCTAAGTCGAAACAGATTTTGGCAAAGAACAAGAGCGATTCCGTTGCATATCATAATAAAGCAGATTCCTACTGCTGGGGCTAATGATACTTTAGTGTTGAAGTAAACCGAGTTTCTGTGTCACCAGTAAAGCCTCCAAGAGCCCTTAGCAGTAGCAGGAATCCGTTTTATTAGGAAGTGCAGAATAATAAAAAAATCCCTCTGTGTTCACTGCCAAAATCACTGTTTTGATTTTGAGAGCCAATATCTCAGGAACTAAGCAAGCTATCTTAATAAACGTTGCATCAATCTTTCAAGAATTTATTTATCTTTCATTTAAAAAAGGATTCATTCAAATCGGTTGAGATTTGCGGTTGCTACAGCAAAAATTCTGCTGGGTTGTATTTTTCTTGACACACCCTGTATGTTACCCCTACCCATGACCTTGGGTGCCGGTACCATATATGGTGCCAATGCCCTGCAGTAAGCACCGGTACCATAAGTGCTACCGGCACCTTATATGGTGCCAGTAGCATAAACGTCGTTAAGTGCGTGACTGTTGTAGAGGTTGATTACGTTTGAGGGATCGTTGGCTGCATCGACTGATTAAAATACTAAGATTAATGAAAGTTGATTGAAACCTTGTTTTGTTTTTCAGGTATACCTATGACGTGGGTCCGGTTGTTTCGTTGATTGAAAACGAAGTCATCAAAACTCTTACTAAGCTGATTGGCTGGCCGGACGGGGATGGCATCTTTTGTCCAGGTGCCTATAACAGTCACGCAAATAACAACATATACAATGTTTTGTACATTACACATACAGTATAGATAAAAAAAATGTCCCATCGCTTTTTCGGCCTTCACTCAAACGTTTCATTCTCAGTCATTTCTTTACCGAGTAGGCTCAAATTTTCAGCAAAAATTAACAACATGGTTGGCTAAATATTCTGCAAGTTTAGTGCCAAAATTCCGACTCATACTGGTTTTATGACCCGAAAACTAGGAATGAGGGTGGTCCACGCAAATTTATTTTTTTTCGGTAATACAAAGAGCACAGTCCTGAAACTTGCAGGAATGATTGCTGTTGCTATTGGGCACAACATCCTAAGCGGGCAGCCGTGTAGCTCAAAGGGCACTAAAATGGGGGAATTTCAAAAACATGAGTGAAAATCCCATAGTTAAGAAATCCGCACCTTCTAGAATCAAAGCACTGAATCTGTTGTTAATCAACACAGATTGTAGGAGGAAGTTCGAGAAATAAATGAACTTGATATTTAAACTCTGTTCCACACCATAGAAACCATCCCTGCAGCGCTTTTTGAAAATCGAAATCTGTAGAATCGTCATTTTGCCGTTTTTAGTAAGAAAAGTCATATTTAATCATGTTTTTGAAATTCCCCAATTTTAGTGACCTTTGAGCTACAGGGCTGCCCGCTTAGTATGTTATGCCCAATAGCAACACCAATCATTCCTGCAAGTTTCAGGCCTGTACTCCTTGTATTACCGAAAAAAATAAATTTGCGTGGACCACCCTCATTCCTAGTTTTCGGGTCATAAAACCAGTATGAGTCGGAATTTTGGCACTAAACTTGCAGAATATTTAGCCAACCATGTTGTTAATTTTTGCTGAAAATTTGAGCCAAATCGGTAAAGAAGTGACTGAGAACGAAACGTTTGAGTGAAGGCCGAAAAAGCGATGGGATATTTTTTATCTATACTGTATATGTGTACTGGTACCGTGCATGTTGTTATTTCCCTGACTGTATAAGCATATACAGTTTATGTTATAGGGGGTCGGGGGATCAGCCCCACGCACATAGGTCAGACTCCTCAGATCGGGACCCCTCTGGCGATTTTCCTGACTAGTAATTGTTGCAGCAATTTTCTTGCGATTTTTTTAGAATTCAGACACTAAATTGTCTGTAAACCAGCACTGTTTAGCTGTTTTTGAGTAAAAATTAACGGTTTTCAGACTAAAATTGCTTTCTTTTTCGATCTTGTAGCCAACCCCTCCCAAGGATTTGAGTTCAAGTCCCGGCTGACGCCGGAGCCGTTCAACCTCTCCCTAAAGGCGGTTGAACTGTAAATTGTAGAGTATCTGCGTAGAAAAGTAACGTGTTAGTGATATGTTTGGCGTTGCGTGTGTAGTTGCGCTAGTTAGAAAATACACACCACTTGCTGTAGGTACAACCGCGAAGGCTACCGTAACCTTGTACGCGCCAAACATTGTAGTTGTAGCGCTATGTGATTAGTAGCCCGCTCGCCCTTTGTTGTCTAGAACTTTCATCACTCTCTCCGTCTGGCTACCTGGCGAGCGGTCGTGTCAGTTATTCTTCTGTATTTAATTAATTGTTGGTTGGAGGTAAAAGTTGTTCTTGGATCGGCAACTACTACAAACCCTCAGACGACCAACAAAACAACTGGCGACCAACGGTGGCATTCGACGATCGCGGAAGAAAGAAAAAGACGATTTCCGAGGGAGGACGGTATTTCTTCACCTACCAACTTTCGGACGCACGCCTGGTTGGCGGCTGCTCTCAACTCAGAAGAGGAAGGACGCCTAAACACCAACGGTCGGCGTTTTTTCTCACTGATTTGGTTGGAGAGGAGGTCTCAGTACTTGTGATCTAATCACTTGTACCCCTCCTCATCTCTATTCCTGCCGAAGGAGGAGACGCCTACTCCATTCCTGCCGAAGGAGGAGACGCCTGCTTCATTCCTGCCGAAGGAGGAGACGCCTGCTTCATTCCTGCCGAAGGAGGAGACGCCTACTTCATTCCTGCCGGAGGAGGAGAAGTCTGCGCGTGTCTACTCGTCCCTACCGGAGGAGAACTCGCAGCGTTCGCACCGGAGGAGGATTCGCAGCGTTCGCACCGACGGAGGAACCGCACGTCCGTACCGCAGGAGGAACCGTACGTCCGTACCGCGGGGAGCCTTCGCAGCGCCGAAGTCTTCGCAGTGTCGCACTGTCATCGTTTCTTCGCAGTGTGACAACGTTTCTTCGCAGTGTCGCGGCTCCGCAACTTCGCAGTTTCGCACCGCCGGGCGCCGAATTGAAACAACGCGGAAACTACCGGAAATCGTGCAACAACCACCGCGATGTCAAACAAACGACTACACATCCCTGCACCGCAGCCCTACTGGCAGACAACTGATGATCAACCCCCTCTTCGATGGCCACTCTGGGAGCGGCTGTTTTCTGCATTCCTAACTGGACTGGACGCAACAAGGGACAACACGGCGAAATTAACGGACAAGGAAAAGAACGATTTTCTTCTTTCGTTTTTGGGGACAGCCGCGCTTCCCCAATTCGCCAGTCACCCTGTGTTCAACGCTGATCCAGATGCCAGCTTCGAGGAATTCCTGACAGCTGCCCGGGAGACATTCTACAGGCCAATCAACCCAGTGAGGGCTCTGTTCGACTTCATGCAGCACTCACAAGGATCTACTGAGTCAATCACTGATTACCTCCGTGTACTCAGGACTCTGATCCAGCAGTGCACCTTCCCAGTTGAGGAGGGAACCAGACGCGTGGAGGAGCGAACTCTAATCGACTACCTGCTAGCGATTCAGATGGTGCGAGGACTACACAGTCGGGACACACAGGAGAAATTGCTCGCCCAGGATGCAGTGGATTTGGCAAAATTCACTCAACTCGCGTTGGCAGATGAGAGCGCGAGAAAGGATGCTGCAAAGATGGCACCAGGCTCATCGCAGATCAGCGCTGCCTCACACCAGAAGCGCAACTGGGGCAAGGGACCAAGTGCAAAAGACCGGAAACCTCAGCAGCCACACCCCAGTGCTTCAGCCAACAGTCAGACTACTAGTAAGAGAGGATGCCGGCATTGTGGAGATCCATCACATGCAGACAGCAAGGATTCCAGATGCCGCGCCAGAGGTCAAACCTGCAGCAACTGCGGCAAAAAGGGACACTTCCAGCGAGTCTGTAGGGGCAAGCCATGCTCTACCTCGCGCCCTCAGCCCAAACAACAGTGTCAACTCACACATCAGATGCGCAGCAATCACAAAAAGGGCCGGAAAAGTGTCAATGCACTGCACACCAATCCACCTTACTGTGAGGTTCAAATCGCGTCTACTGACGATGCTCCAGAGGAACCACTGCGATTGATGGTCGATACTGGATCGGATGTCACTGGAATCACTCGCGATGAGTTCCATAAGCACTTCCGATGGACTAGACTGCAGGAGGCCGACCCAATCGTCAATTTCGACCAGTCTGAAGTGTCAATCGAAGGACAATTTCCTGCTCAACTGTCATTCCAAGGACGGACTGCCAACGTGTCAGTGTATGTGTTTGGCAATTCCTGCAACAATACACTGGGCATGGACGCAATGCGTGCTCTGGATCCAGTGCACATCACTATCCAGTCAAGGAGCAGCACTGTTTGCGCAGTCACCAAGTCCAGCTTACCAGAGGATGTCAACAACGGTGCTCCAGCTAGGAACAAGCCACCAGCAGACGTCTCTGAGGGATCAGCTCCACAGGTGCCCAGTCTGTCAGCCAAGGACACTGAGACCTGGGAGAAAGCAGGATTGCTGCCGCTACTACACAGCTTTCCTCAGCTGACAAGCAGGGATATTGGCACTTTCCCAGGATTCAAGCATCGAATCAGACTGAAGCCTGATGCCAGGGTACCACCCGCTCAACCAGTTCGCTCCATTCCAGTGCGCTTCGAGCAGCTTGCAGAGAAGGCAGTCAAGGAAATGGAGGAGCAAGGCATCTGGGAGAAGGTCGCACACTCTGACTACGTGCATGGAATGGTTGTGGTGGCAAAAGCAGACGATCCAAATGCTGTACGCATCACTTCCGACCTGTCTCCACTCAACAAAAACGTGGATCCAGTGCTGTATCCACTACCCAACATCCAGGACTTGCTGTACACACACCTCGCTGCTGCTACAGTGTTCAGCAAAATCGACCTGCGGAAGGCCTACTTCAACATCGAGCTTGAGGAAGAGTCTCAGTTACTAACGACTACAGTAACTCCCTGGGGCTACTACGCTTATCGAAAGCTGCCCATGGGACTCAAGGATTCTGCAGCTGTATTCCAGAAGCTGGTTCACGAAACGCTTGCTGGGATTCCTGGATGCCAGCCCTACATAGACGATATCATTGTCTATGGAAGGAATCGAGAGGAGCACGACCGCACTCTACGGCTGGTTCTACAGAAGTTGGATGCCAAAAATCTCCGACTGAACCTCAGCAAGTGCACCGTCGCCTCACCCAGCATCTCGTTTCTGGGCCATGTGATCGCCAACGGATGGGTCAGCCCGGATCCACACAAGTTGGACTCGATTCGCAACATGGAACGACCCCAAAACAAGCTGGACGTGCAGAGTTTTTTGGGTGCGATCAACTACCTGAGCAAGTTCGTTCCTAGCCTGACCGACGCCTCAGAACCACTTCGTGTGCTCACCCGAGCAGACACGAAATTCAAGTGGGAGCAGCCGGAACAAGCTGCCTTCGATCGACTCAAATCTCTGATCTGCGACAAACGAGGACTCAAACTCAAGATGTTCGATCCGGAGAAACCCACCATCGTGACTACAGACGCCTCCGCCTATGGAATAGGTGGAATGCTGTCCCAAGTGCACTGCGGCCAGGAGTACCCAGTGGCATTTGGACACCACACGCTGGACCCCACCAAACGCCGTTGGGACACCACAGAAAGGGAAGCGTTCGCTGCCATGTTCTTCTGCGAACACTGGGAGAAGTACCTACTTGGCAGTCACTTCACACTACGCACGGACCACCAGGCTCTGCAAGCTCTGCTGCACCGGCAGACCAACCAGCGCCGATCTCAAAAATTCGAGCGTTGGGTCCATCGCCTCAACGTTTTTGACTACTCAGTCGAATTCGTGGCCGGACGCAAAAACTACATGGCCGATGCATTGTCCAGACTGCAGAAGGTGCCAGACGTGCCTAGAGTCTGCAGCACCACTAAGAAGGGTCTTTCCATCGAAAAGATTGCTAACGCTACGGACCAGGACCCTCAGCTGCAACTTGTGAAGCGTTTCTGCACCAGAGGGTGGCCAGTTAAACGTAAACTGCCGCCTCAGCTCCTGTCAACGCCTTTCTACACGCTGCGTGACACTCTCTCCCTGGAGCATGGATATGTCATCCGAGACAACAGCCAGATCGTGGTTCCACAAGTCTTGCGACCGGATCTGCTCTCCATGGCTCACGAAGGACATCCAGGCATCGTTGCCTTCAAACGGAAGCTTAGAGAGACCTACTGGTGGCCTGGAATGGCTACTGAGGCTGAGCGTTTCGTCAGGGACTGTGGAAACTGTCTCAACTCGGCCAAGTCAGCACCCAAGCTGCACCTGCAGGGCCAGCATCTGTACACACCGAAGGAGCCGTGGGAGGAACTCTCCATCGACATCACAGGGCCATTCGATAATGCCCCTGCTCATCAGAAGAACATCGTTGTGCTCGTGGACAACTACTCTAAGTTCCCAGAGGTTCTGTGCACGAAGGACACAACTTCTGGCAGAATCATTCGCTGGCTCAGGGAGATCTTCGCTCGTTTTGGCAACCCAGCCAAAATAATCTCTGATAACGGACCACAGTTTGTCAGTGACGAGTTTCGAAACTTCCTGACAGAACGGGACATCATCCACGAGACAACACCTGTCTACACTCCTCAACAAAACGCGTTCGTGGAGGTCTTCAATCGATTCATCAAACACCACATACAGACGTTCAGCTCGAGTCTACCGTGGGAAGAAGGCCTTCAGCGATCCCTCGCTCACTTCCGCGCTACACCTCGAGAGGGCCAGGAGCTCAGCCCCGCGCAGAAGTTCTTCGGACGCAGACCTCGATTGGGCTGGGAAGTCTACAGACTGCCCCGCAAAACGGCTCAAAAAGAGGAAGGAGGGGAAGACAAGCGACCGCGGCAAAGACAACAGCAACCAAGCCAAAGCACTGCTAGCTCAGGACATCTGTTCGCTGTTGGGCAGAAGGTGCGCACCAAACGACCTCACACGCCTAAGGGACTCAGCCCCTGGAGCAACAAAGTGCTAACGGTTGTGAAGGTACTCGGCAGATTCAACTACCTGCTGTCTGACAAGCAGAAGTGGAACGGACACAACATGCAACGTGTTGCCGACCGGCCGGGACCATCTGTCTACGAAGCTGAGGCAACCGCGCCAGAACCAGCTCAGCCGCGACCACAATGACGACACCACCCTCAGCGGAATCGTCAACCGCCAGACCGCCTAGGGGACTGGCTCTACTACTAACCGACGTTTCCGCCTCAAGAAGAAAGAAGGTGGTTGATATGTTTGGCGTTGCGTGTGTAGTTGCGCTAGTTAGAAAATACACACCACTTGCTGTACGTACAACCGCGAAGGCTACCGTAACCTTGTACGCGCCAAACATTGTAGTTGTAGCGCTGTGTGATTAGCAGCCCGCTCGCCCTTTGTTGTCTAGAACTTTCATCACTCTCTCCGTCTGGCTACCTGGCGAGCGGTCGTGTTATTATTCTTCTGTCTAATTAATTAATTGTTGGTTGGAGGTAAAAAGTTGTTCTTGGATCGGCAACTACTACAAACCTACAGACGACCAACAAAACAGTTAGAATTCAAATTTGCCGTGTAATACGGTACGTAGGTAGATACATACATAAGTACTGCATACTGTTTGCATGTGAAGTTACTGTTTAGGCGGCAGTGTGGCAAATATGTACGCAATAAGTATGGCGCGTCATAAGCTGGATGCAACCACTAAGACTGAAGGACTCAGAAACAAACCGAAAATGCTGATTTTTACCTCCGACCAAGTATGTAAATTAGAGTGCCAACTGGTATAGTGGCTATTTTTTGTGAACTAGGGGGTGATTGGTGTTTTTTTGTATCCCGACACGACCTATATGAATGAAATTTTTGAATGAAATGATTTTTGAAATGAATTTTAGTGAAATTCTTCAGAGGTCAATACAAGTTTTGAACACCCTTCTCTATTCTAAGCTCCATAACAGTGTATCTGAGAACTCTGAAAGATGTATATATAACCCAGCCATCTAGTGTGTATAATTATTGTGTTGTTTCCTCAATCCAGAGTAAACTCTCTTGAATGAACAGACTTACTGGTTAGACGAAACATTAGAATTATACACACTAGATGGCTGGGTTTACTGTATATAGAGTGCGAACTGGTATTGGGTATTGGGTGTATTTCGGTGCTTTCCAGGTATTGGTATTGGGTTTTTTATGCCCCAATACCCAATACTAATTAGGAGCCATAAAAATCGAAAAAATCGCTGTTGAACTGAAAAACTGACCTGAAAAAATCGAAAAGATTGACCGATGATTAGGTATAGAAAGCCGTTTTTGCGTTAATAAAGTAAAGGTTAATTAAGAATGTCTTATACTCATACATGGACTAGGGGGGTTTGGGGGGTTACTCCCCAGCTGGAAAGGCCAACCCCCCCCCCGAGACAGGTTAAGGGACCCCCTCCGACCAAAAAATACAAGTACTAGTGGTGGCTCCAGTATTAACAAACTGGGTCAGAAATCACTAATTTTTTAGCCTAAAATTCACTTGAAAAGCCTTTGGAAACCGAATTTGGCGCTTCCACTGCTGATATTTAAGAGAAATCGGTGTTTTTGGAAGCCCTTTTTGTCATTTTTTGCTTGTTTTTAGCTCTAAAAAGCTATTTGGCAGCTTAAAATTGCGATTTTTAGCATCCTTACTGAAAAAACGTGCTAAAAACGTATTTCCAGGCGTTCTGGAGCTTTTTGAAATTTTGGACCCCACCTCTGGACGAACCCCCCCCCTCTACCCCCCATCTGAGGAAACCCCCCCTCACCCCCCTCCCCCAGGTCGGCCCGGAGCTGTTACATGTACGCTTATACTGTCCGCTTTTCTAAGTAGTTCACTAGTAATTAGTGCAATCTCTCTCTTCTTAAAAGTTTGTCATTCAATTGAAATTTGTCATTTTAGTGATACAGAATGTACATACAATCTATTAGTACTGTACCCAGGGGTGCGGGTCTGGTACACCCCTTTCCAGTGGAGTACAATGAAAAAATCGCCGAAAATAAGAAACACTGTAATACAGTACATCATGTACGTACTAAAACTGTTGATTTCTGCATATTTTACCCTCCAGAACGGCTAAGAAATGCTTTCTTAAATGATAATTTTTCAAAATTTCTCGCCCTAGTTGGACAAACCAGGCCTCTCCGAAATTTTAACCCCTGTGAAAGAAATCCTGTGTACACCACTGGAATGTACCTATTCATTGAATGCAATTTTTGGCTCAGCTACGAAAGTATTTGGTATTGGGGGTCTCAGGTATTGGGATTTTCAGCTATTCTTCGCACCCATATACACATCTTTTTGTCCTAAGTTGCTTTCTCTTCTCTCTCTCCTTTTATCAAGTTTTTGAAATATCTAATTTATTTTGCCATTTCTAACGATACAAAATGAACAAATACCTGTTGGCAGAAATAGATTTGTTGCCCAGTTGAGCAAGCCTCGGGTTTTTAAATGATATTGTTGGCACTCTAATCTAAATAAGCGTTTATAATTGGTATTTCTTCATACAATGCCTGTCATACAGGCTCACTACTCTGTAACAAAAGGAGCTGCATTTATGGGTCTGGGCACAGACTCTGTTGTCAAAGTCAAATCCGATTCTCTTGGTAGAATGGACCCCAACGAACTAAGAAGTCAAATTGAACTGGTACAAAATAGACAGGTATGAGAAAAATAGTTCCAAGCATACCTGTAGAAGGGGGTCTTAGACCAGACCCTGACCCCCCCCCCCGAGACGATTTTTCCTACCCTTGGCAAATAACTTTGTCAGCAAATTTTTAGAATTTCCATCAGTAAACTTGCTAAAGTCGCCTGTGTAAGGCAGCACTTTTTCAGTCAGCTGTATTTGAGCCCAACCATACATGGGCAAAGGAGGGTCTGAGGGGTGGCTGGCCCCCCTCAGGCTCTGACCCACCCTCTTAGCCGGCCGCTACCCCCCTCAGGAATTGAAAATTCTACCCCCATCAGTCGAAATGCTAGCTCATGTCTGAGCCGAACCAATTAGCGATTTCTGACGATTTGATTTTTGAGCGTCTCTAGCAGCCGTGCCCCTCCTTCTTTGGCGGATGTGTCTGTTACATCTTTGAGCAACTCCTCAAATGGAAACACTTTTTTTCCGCTTTTTCCCGAGACTAGCAAATTTTTTGTGGCCTGAAAAATGATCTCAGGCAAAAAACTAGTTAATCAGCAGTCCTTTTTGTAGCCGTACTCACGGGGGGAATGGGCTGTTTTCGGTCAAATTTGCCGACTTGTATTTTAGTCTGCCCTGCCATTGATAAATAAGTACAGAATCGGTTGTGTAAGGTGAACGGAATTATAGTTTAGGACGTCAAAGCCTTACTGGTCTGGTGCACCACTGGAACGACTGTGCTAAACGGCTACGATCCGTTACCAGAAATTAGCCAAGTGTGCGAAGCCTCTGGAGTCTGGATGCACTCTGATGTAATAGAACAGTGAGAGAATTTTAAAGGGCATATATATACAGTATACATGCATGCATATACTGTACAGTGTACTGTAGGTGAAAACAAAAAGGTGCCCCATCGATTTTTTGGCTTTCACTTGAACCATTCGTTCTTGGTCTGTTTTGTTATCGATTTGGCTCGAATTTTCAGGATCTGGGTTTGTATATCTAACTATATACATATACAAATTTGTATAAATTGAAATGAACGGGTACTTTATGTACAGCCCAAACCTACGCAACAGGTGCAAAACGGTGCGCTAAACAATGACGGCAAAAAATCGATGAGGCTGTTTCTGTCCAATCGTCTACTGTAGATAATTGGTTAGTTTACAGGCCTGTCTGGGAGGTGCTGCCTTGCTTTCGAAGAAGCACAGACATTTACTTAACGCTATCGAAAGGTAAGAAGGGGCAATGCTTCACAAAATCCGTATAGCACTTCTCTTCTACAAGCGCTCTAAACTAATTAAGTCATACTTCAGTGTCAACTATCTTTTATATACGACCACCATAGTTAGAGGAGCATTGTCTATGGTATACGTGTAACAGGGGGTCTGCCCCCACCCGACTTGGGCCAGTCCCCCGCATGGGGAACCCCCCTCGAGACGATTTTTCCGACCCCCCTCCGATTTTGCTGGGAAGTATTTTTTGAGCAAATTTTTGCGATTTTTTGCAATTTCAGACATTGAAATTGCCAAAGTCGCCTGTGAAACAGCACTTTTTAGCTGTATTTCAGCCCAAATTAGCGATTTTTGAGTGTTTTTTAGTGCCCATCCCCCTCCCAAAATTGGGCTCAGACCCCAGCGCCCTTCGGCTGATGACCTGTTACATGTATGTTTTGTAGTGAACCAAAACGGTCTGCTGTTTGAAAACAAAGCAAGAAGTACATAAAGAACGTAAAACATGGTTCCGCATTTTTGTTTTCAACACAATACAGTCGTTGCTGTGCTACAACACTTCATTTCCTTGAAACATTTCTGAGAAAGTTTTACAAATTTAGCCTAAATGATTAGGCATGTTTGAAACAACCATTCAGGTCAAGAACAATTCAATTTTTGGCCAAAACTCTATTTTTTACAGTGAAATAACGTTTTCCAGTTAGAAGGGCAAAGGTCTTCAAAAGGGCGCAGAAAGTGAAACTAAATTTGGGCATATTCCAGTTATATAAGTAGAAAACTACGGTAGTAGGAATGTTGAATAATATTTTGTGTTCATGTACAGTATTGTATAGGAAGAGTACAGGGGATATGCAATCTCCCTAGAGAATGAGATATGTACAATTCCATTTTTGCAACTTTTTGCTATTTTTATATTTCAGTCATTAATATTTCCTGTAAACAGCGCTTTTTAGTTGTATTTCCAACTCAATTTTCGCTTTTTTCACCAAAAATTGAGACTTTTAGCGTTTTTACATGATCTTCCTTCGAATTTCGGCCCAGATTTCCTAGCCAGGCGTTCGTTTGCACGTCTGAATAGTGCGCTAATGCCGGCACAGTTGGTGTAGTGGTTTAGGCCACATGGCCACTGTGCGCGACGTCGTGCGCTCATCCACTCGGCGGGGCAAGTTTCTTGCCGCAAAGAGTTGGTCGTCGGCATAAAGCTCCACCCAGGCCACCGAAAACTGGTTACAGCGAGTAGGTAAAATGGGAACCAACTGGATCTGCCGTTGCACCGAAAGCCGCTCCAAAAAGCATGCCGCGTTGGAGGGAAGATCAAGGACGTCAGGAGCCGTTTGAGCAACCAGCAATAAGGCCAATACCGGTTTGGCCACTTGGCCGGGCGGCCGTTGGGAGCTGTCGGCACCATGACGTCACCACGCCAGGCACTCTCTTAGTACCTGGCGCCCAACAGCATGGCTTGAGTGGCTTGGCAGTGAAAGAAGGGCAAACGTCCGAGATGACGATATCAGGGGTAACGAAATGGACCGTGCAGGTCTGATCGTAGGGCTGTACATCGTACGCCCCCCCCCCGCCAGATCGGATCGGATCGGATCGGATAGTGCGCTAATATACTTTATTTACATTGTATTGCGCAACCCCCCCTTCCGAAAATTTTGACAAGCCCAGACCCCCTCGGCGGACCATACCCCCGCCGAAAACACATGCCTCTTCTGGATTTTTCCGGGCCATGTATGTCTAAAAGATCTTGTTTAGATCAGATTCGGTTTCCTGGTGCTGGCACAAAGTTCTTGGAGCCCCTTTCCAGACTTCTCTCGTTCTTACGCGCCACAAGGTACAAAGGATATAACCTGGCAGAGAGTTACAGTAGGAAAATCGGTAGTTCAGACGAAATATTCGTTCATACAAACTTACTGGCTTTGCTTTACTGGCCAATTCTAGCAATTTTATATAAAAAATAGGTTTTATACATAAGACGAAATTGTTTAGAAATATGCAAAAGATCGCGGTACAGTACTGTACGTGTGTAGTGTACATAGAATAGTTAGTGATGTTCAGGGTCTACTGACTCAGACTCATGGTTCATCTGCCAGTTACCTGTTTCTCTCCACCAAACATTACGACACTGCCTTTGACACCGGTGACTCCAGTGTGCAGTGCGGACGGAAAGCTGACGCAGTGAAGGTGAATATTTTCTTGCTACAGCACATTGACTTGATTTTCAACACAGCCACCTCTAAGTTCAAATGCTGCTCTCAATTGGTGTAGTGCTTTAGGCCGCAAAGCCACTGTGCGGGTGCTCGTGCGTTCATCCACTCGGCGGGGCAAGTTTCTTGCCGCAAAGAGTTGGTGGTCGGCACAAACACAACCCAGGCCACCGAAAGCTGGTGACAGCGAGTAGGTAAATGGGAACCGACTGGAGCTGCCTAAGCACCTAAAGCTACAATAGCAACCACACATGTGTTGGGACAAACGGGAACGGGGACAGCTACACTGAGACCCGACCAGACTGACACCGAGCATGTGTTTAGGCTAGTAGCGAAGGAAGGGCAGGATGAGGGTGTGCGTGATGCCCCCCAGACAATCCCTCCATCCAATATAGGTAGTTTCTTTCTTTCAGGTCTGGTTTATGCTGCGAGCACGCGGTATGGCCAAGATCGGAGAGCTAGTAGATGAAGCATTCGAATCGGCAGTCTATCTCGCTGCCAAATTAAGAGAAAATCCCAGATTCCGTCTGGTCTTAACTGAGGTAAAGCGTTCAGTAGTTTATTGACTCGAATAAAAACTGCACTTATTCATGTATGTACGAATGCCAAGGTAGGGGTACCAATATGGTACCACCGCCGGCCCCGAACGTGGGGGCACCATATGTACATGTACAGGGTGTGTCAAAAAAAAAACAACCCAGCAGAGTTTTTGCTGTAGCAACCGCAATTCTAAGCCGATTTGAATGAATCCTGCTTTAAATGAAAGATAAATAAATTCTTGAACGACTGGTGTAGCTCTTATTAAGATGCGTTGCTTAGTTCCTGAGATAATTGCTTTCAAAATCAAAACAGAGATTTTGGCAGTGCGCAACAGAGATTAAAACAACCCAGCAGATTTTTTACTGTAGCAGCCGCAAATCTCAACCGATTTCAGTGACTCCTATTTTATATGAAAGATAAAGTCTTGTTGCCCCTCAGCAGTAGGAATCCGTTTTGTTGTGAAGTGCAACGGAATCGCTCTTGTTCACTGCCAAAATCTCTGTTTTGAGTTTGAAGGAAAATATCTCAGGAACTAAGCATCGCATCTTAATAGGGCCTTCACCAGTCTTTCAAGAATTTATTTATCTTTCATTTAAAGCAGGATTCATTCAAATCGGTTGAGATTTGCGGTTGCTACAGCAAAAACTCTGCTGGGTTGTTTTTTTTTGACACACCCTGTATATGGTGGCACTGGCCTAGGTACCGGTACCAGAAATAAACGATGCTAAGTGCCTGACTGATGAAAGCTAGAAATTAGTGATTTCTGAGCCAGTTTGTTAGTACCGCAGCCACTACTAGTGTTTGTATTTTGTAGTAGGGGTTCCTAAACTGTCTAAGACAGGGTTTGACCTCTCTAGCTACGGGTAACCCATTGACCTTTGACGTTTGAGGCGCAAGGCACCAGCGTTTGTTTCTGGGTGATTCCGCCGTCACTTCAAGAGAAAACAGATGAAGCTAAGTTGAATGCGGTGGCCCCAGCCATCAAAAAGCGACTGGCGGAGAGAGGGTTGGGCATGGTTGCCTACCAGCCGATCAAAGAAAAGAACTTCTGCAACTTTTTCCGGGTCACTTTCGCCTGTCATCCGCTCTCCACTAAACAAGAAATCGATCGATTGGTGCAGATTTTGGTAGAGCTTAGCGATGATCTTTGAATCTCGTATGATCCTTCGTTTCCTTTTCTTTCAATAAAGGATGGCTTTCTATTTGACGACAGTTTCTCTTGCCCTACAGCAGACATGGGCAAAGAGGGGGGCTGAGGGGGGTTGGCCCCCCTCAGGCTCTGACCTACCCCCCTCAGCCGGCCGCTACCCCCCCCTCAGGAATTTTTTGCAAGAATTTTGTATAGAAAATTATGATAAAAATATGCCTGGATTAGGTGTAAATGAGCTCAGAACAGCTTATTTTAACGTATTTTAATGAAAAATAAGCCAAAAAACCTTGACTTAAGCCAAAAATCGGATTTTTTGGCTTACCACCCGTCAGCCCCCCCCCTCAGGCGCTCCGACCCCCCCTCAGCCCCCCCTCAGGAATTGAAAATTCTACCCCCCCTCAGCCGAAATGCTAGCCCATGTCTGCCCTACAGTACAGCATGTACAATGTCTGGTGGTACAGGGATATAGGTGATTCAGAATCCAAGCGGTTTCTGTTCGATTTTCTTAGATCCGTTTGTTTCTAGCTACTGTACCTGACATAGTGTCCTGACCCCTACTTCTTACGATGGTTCCCTTCGGGCAGAGGACAGAATAATGATAGTAGCAGATGGTGAGAGAGAGAAGTGGTGGTCTTCTTCTTCTTGTGGTGGTCTTATAAGCGGTAATCTCCAGAACAGATCATAAATCACTATCTTTTCCATTGTAGACGAAAGAATAGGTACACCAGCTACATAGCTGGCCATATAATTGAGGGAACCATATTAACGAGGGCCATATTAACGAGGCACCAATGTAATTAATTTTGGTGTTAATTAGTTGCTAAATTTGATCATGATGTGAGGTTCTCAAGAACTTAAGAGACAAAAATGTGTGAAATTCGACTGACAAAAAGTGGGTCCACACCTAATTCAGTTCAAAATTAATCAAGAATTTGGATGGAATTCACCAAAAACTAGTAAAATAGTAGTAAAACTTCCATTTTACTATTGACGGTCTTTGTTAATTTAATTTTATTTTTACTTTACTATTGGCTCTTAATTTTACTTTTTACTATTATTTTACTACTAGTAAAATACCACTAGTATTTACTAATTTTTGTTTTACTATACTATTGTAAAATAACAGTATTACAGTGTGCAATCCATTATATGGAAAATGTTTTTAATTTTCAACTTTCAAGGCCCAAAAAACTCAAATTCTCCCCCTTTTTTTCTTGATTTTTTTCTTTAGTCGAAAGCAAAAACATAGCGCTACATTGCCATGAAATAAAACAGTTGGAAACATGACTGTGTGGGGGTCAAATCGGTCCCGGAAGCGGTTCGAAAAAAAATTTTCTCTGCAATGCAGTCGAATAGGGTATCATTTGAAAGAGAATACGTTTCTGATTCTAAGTATGCAATTCGCAAGTTCCTACGGTCATTTGATCCCGAGTTATGACTAGACCAAATTCGTAGTGCTACAAACTACTAACTACAAACTACATATTTTCGGCGATTATGACGTCATCAAGACTACAAATTAACTAAGACTACATATTGTTCTGGCTGACTACAAATCGACTACAAACTACTTTTTCATAATTTGCGAATTTGTAGTCAATTTGTAGTCATTTTTCTTGGAAATTTTCCGATTTTTTAATGTAATTTTATCTAAATTACGTCTCCAATCGGCCTTTGAGCTGTCTTCAGCTTATGATAAGCTTACCAAATACCAAGAACGAAGCTATTTCTCATGTAAAGTGTTAGAAAGATCGTTTTTCCAATTTTCCTGCTCTTTTCCCGTAAACATTTTCAAAGAAAAGTGACCACATGATTGACTTTTGCAAATTTGTTCGTGTTTTTTCTTGTTTTAGTTTTTAAAAAAATATCTCATTCTGTTTTTATAAAAATAGCAAACGTTTAGCATTGAAATTCTGTTAAACATTGAATTCCATCTGTTTGTTTTCAGAAATATCCATTAGAAAAGACGATTTTTTCACAGAAAATCAATTAACAGGCTTCCGGTTATTATTTTTGCAAAGCATTTCTATGACTGATTGTTCAATTGGGAAAAATTTGCAGTAATATCGAATTTATTGACGATAGGTAACCTGACTACAAATTGACTACAAACTAAGACTACATATTTTTTAACCTGAATTTGACAACTACAAACTAAGACTACAAATTATTTTTGCGAAAATTTTTTACTACAAACTAAGACTACAAATTGAAATTCTGTGAGGAAATAGGTCTAGTTATGACTCGAAATTTGTGAGAGGTTCGAAAAAGTGACCCTCTCAAAATGGCCGGGAAGGTGATAAAATGTCTTTTTAGCTCAAATTATATCAAAACACAAAATTTCACCAAATCGGAGACAAAAAGTTGAGATTTGTCTGGAGGTTAAGGAGCAAAAGACGATTCCTAGAGAAACCGGCTCTTAAGATTGTGCTGGCCACTTTAATTAGACTTCGGCGGCGGTGGTTGAGTGGAGGGCAGAAACTGGTTTTCTCCGCCATATCCCCCTCACTACTCCAGACGATAAGTAAGCCAAGTCAAATGGAGTTCTCGTTAGCTGCAGCCCAAAATTGTGCTAAACATTTGAACCTAAGCGATGAGTTAAAGTCCGCAACCGAGCAAAGCGACTGGGCTCTGCGTTATCTATTTAAACTAGCATCTCTTATAATTACGCCCGTATCTATAGTGACCAATCTTTTATTTCTGATCTTATTAACCGTCGGCATAAAACGCAAACTTCTTGGTTTCAAACGCTACATTTTCTTCTACAATCGCTCTCTGGCAGATCTTGTGTTTTCGTGTATTTTGTGCGCTCTCAGCGCTGCTCTAATTACCGGCACGAAGCTGTCCCATCTTTCCAATTCCCTGGCATTCATTGGAATTGGCGGCATCGCTCTGGTTTCCCACAATTATGTGGTTTTGGCTGCCATAACTTCAATCGCTGTTAAAAGACCTTTATGTTATCGCACCAATATCAGTCGACGAGTAGTCGTAGTGTGTGTGATCATTGTGGACTGCTTTTCGGCCATGCTAACCATTTTCTTTCGTCTGATCGCCGGAAACCTGCTCTTTCTTAGGCCGTCTCCCCTCTGCTCTGTCAACTGTCAAGTGGCAACGGCAAAATTTGCATCGGTTATTATGCTAATCAGCTTGGCATTGGTTCCCAGTACTTATCTGTCGATAATTGTTTTTTTGAAGAAGAAAAATAAGGCAAGAAATTGCCAGTCGGCGGGTAAAATTTCTTTCTCCTGACTACGCAATAGTTTTTCGTTGGAGTGCATTTTAGGATCAAAGCCGAATGTGAAATACTGGAAGCTGGGAGCAAACATTGCACTTTTTCTCATTTTCGGATGGCCTGCTTTCGTGATGCTGATGCAGACTGTAGCAACACCCACAGTTACAAAGCCTACAAACAGTCCACCGATCCATGTGCTATCGTGCCGTATCTTATACAGATGTCTGATGTCTTCGATACTTTTGGCAAGGCGGCCGTATTCTGGAACTTAAGAATGGTCTTTGACCCGATTGCTAATGTGATATTAGACTTCAACTTGTTCCGTCAAAGTATTTTCGGCTCCTCTTCTTAAATAATTTTGCTATTGAAATACCATTGATTTGTGGCTGTTGTTTGAATCTGCGGTATAATAATTGTAGATAGATTGCGCTCGCGCTTGCGCAATTTTGGAACTGTGGAATTGTGATCAGAGTTATGGCAGACAGTATGTAACCTGGAGATCTTTTTCTTTCTACTTTCTTTAAGCGTTAGGTGTCGTTTCTGATCGAAGTGGCCTATCATGAATTTCAAGCTATTTCTGAATGAAACTGCAAGAACTCCAGCCGGATTGCAAGTGTGTCGGTTTGTATAATAGTTTGAGTTAGAAGGTTAGAAGGATTTTGGATTCTGAGCAATAAGATGTAAGGGGATAACTCATTCCATGATGAAGAATGATGATTGTGACATGAGTGTTTATTAGTGTATTTTCTCTGTACAGTTCTCTCTTTTTGAGTGTGTTGTATTTAGTTGGTAAACCCATCTTTCTCCATTGGTGCCGAGACCCATCTGATTGAACCTGCCTACTGCTCTCCACTCCACTCTCTCTCTCACTTCACCAGTATGTCGTCCCAAGCCATACTACAACTTCTCCGAGACCAACAACAACAACAACTTCTGCTTCAACAGTTCATGGCCGCCCAATTTCTACAACAACAACAACACCAACAACAACAAGAGCAACAACAACAAATCCGCGATGACCGTTTTACCCTCATGCTTGCCTGCTACCTGTCTCAACCTGAAAGTCCACAGTAAAAGAGTCAACAACTAATCAACTTCATCTCTGTTCAGGAGGAAGAAGACTGACGTTCATAAAGGAGCACACAAGGAAGATAAAGCGATGTTTGATGTTGGAGATCCAGATATTGTGTTTTTGGCAGAAGGCCCTCTTTCCAGCCACCCCGCTGATGTTTCTTGTTTGGCGGCAAGCCATTTTCAGTTCAGTTCTGTTGATGTTGTGCGGCAAGCACCTTGTAGGGATTGTGAAGATGAGAAAGGAGAAGAGAAGAAAGGTGGAGGAGAAAGAGGAAAGATAATGAAGAATAATAAGAGGATGAAGAGGAGAAAGAGGGTGAAGAAGATGAAGAGAGGAAGGAAGATGAGGATTAAAAGGAGGAAGATGAAGAGAAGAAGAAGAATGAAGAAAAGAAGGAGAATATGAGAAGAAGAAGAAGAATGAAGAGAAAGGGAAAGAAAAGAATAAGCCGCGGTGTCGGCTCAGTGGGTAGCTTGCTGCCTCTGAGTCACGGCGGCCCCTGCATCCCTAGCGGTTGTAGTGGTTCATCCTCTCGGCGCGGCAAGTTTCTTGCTGCAAAGAGTTGGTCGTCGGCACAACGCTCCACCCAGACCACCGAAAACTGGTTACAGTGAGTAGGTAAAATGGGAACCAACTGGACTGGATCAACTGGAACTGGGTAAATAAATTCTTGAAAGATTAATGTAACGGTTATTAATGTAGAAAGAAAGAAAGAAAGAAATTTTTACTTCCCAGACAATGTACATACAGTACGTACAGACAGTATCACAATAAACTCTACAGTGCATATCTTAATGACAAGGGAAGAAGGACTGAGTTAGCTCAAGGCTATAACTATACTCTGCTTATTTCCTGAGATATTCACTCTCAAAATCAAAACAGTGATTTTGGCAGTGAACAAGAGGGATTTTTTATTATTCTGCACTTCGTAATAAAACGGATTCCTGCTACTGCTGAGGGCTATTGGAGGCTTTGCTGGTGACACACAAACTCGGTTCACTTCAACAGTAAAGTGTCATTAGCCCCCAGCACTAGGAATCTGCTTTATTATGAAGTGCAACGGAATCGCTCTTGTTCTTTGCCAAAATCTGTTTCGAACTTGAGGGCAAATATCTCAAGAACTAAGCAGTGAATCTCAATAAAAGTTGCACCAATCTTTGAAGAATTTATCAATCTTTCATTCAAAAAAGGATTCATTCAACTCGGTTAAGATTCAGGGTTGCAAAAGTAAAAAAATCTGCTGGGTTGTGTTTATCACTCTTGTTCACTACGAAAATCTCTGTTTTGACTTTGAGGGCAAATATCTCAGGAACTAAGCAGGCTATCTTAATTACCGATTCATCAGTCTTTCAAGAATTTATTTATCTTTAATTTAAAAAAAGATTAATTCAAATCGGTTGCGATTTGCGGTTGCTACAGCAAAAAATCTGCTGGGTTGTTTTTTCTGGCACACCCTGTATATGCCTAACCCGAACCTGTTTATGTTTTTAAAGTATGTATTATGTAGACTTTCGGTGTTACTGCCTAATCGATTAGACAAGTAGGGTTGATTTAGCCTGATAATTAGAGCTCACTAATTAATCTAATTAAGCGTAGGTTTGATCGAGCCTGGACTCGAACATTGACGACCAACCAAACAACCGCGCTGTTATCTCTAATTTTTTATAGTAACCTCTACGTATAACAAAACAACACCCCAAGGCCTAATAAAACCATGTTTTTGATTTTCACTACTGTACCGGCAACTCTACTTTACTACCCTTTTATGGTTCTAGGTAAGAAAACTGTACTTAGACTTTACGTCTGTAGCTCCTATTTTAGCCAACACAATGGAAATTGAGTGTTTGAACAATGTGACGACACCGAAAATCTACCACCAAGGCTACTGCTACATTTTCTCCATTACAGCTAGCACACAGGAGAATGCTGTTTGCGACCAATTCCCACAGGGACACCTCGCTTGGATCTTGGGCAATGGTAGCAAATCGGCCATACACGATGCCATAGTATGTTGCTTTTTGCCAACAACCATTTGTCCTTCCTGCTGGGAAAAGCGAACACCGACCAACTTTCCGCGTTTCAGTGTTAATTATGTTCGCGTTAAAGTGTTCGTGTGTTTAGGTTCGTGCTCCGGTGTTTCACAAGTTTTTACGTTTGCGCTCAACGCTTCGAGCCATATGTTCGCGTAAGAGTGTGTGAGTGTTTTTGTTGGCATTGGAATGTTATGTTCGCGTTTGAGTGTTCTGTTGTTTATGTTCGCGTTGGAGTGTTTCTGTGTTAACTTGAGTGTTTATGTTCGCGTTCTATTGTTCGCGTGTTTTATGTCCTCAGGTATCCAAAACACGAACACAGAATTGTTCATAATAGTGTAGGCGAACGCAAAGTTTGGGGTTTTTAGAAATGGTTATTTCAAAGCAAGTTAAAAAGAGAAAGTGAAATTAAAAATAGAATCAACGCTCGTATAACTTTTAGACTTCTCAAAACCTGTCTGACACGTATTTGGTCGGACTGAACAAAAGCAACGGCACTTGGCAATGGCGCGACGAACAGCAGAACCCCTTAGAAACGACCGAGGCTCTCTGGGCGCCTAGCGAGCCAGCCGCCGGAAAAACCGTCGCTCAGTACTCGCACAGTGCTGGGGGGCTAGTTGCCGTCGATGCAGGCACCAGCGACAAGTTTCTCTGCCAGTACAGTGAGTCTACCACTTCTAACAGCTTATTCTAACATAGGAGCGTCGATTACATTTTATTCGAAATAAAATGGAAACGACGCTCCAGTGCCCATTTTTAGCTCGAACGTCAGAGAAGGGCTACAAAGAGGCGAAAAACGCGAAAGCTACAGAGGACGCCGGCTGGGTGAAGGAACGTCACACTCCAGTGGCGACCCTGTTGCACTGTGCCATCAAGTGTTCTGAGTATATCGCCTGCAACAGTTTTGCCTACAAAGCATCCACCAAGCTGTGCCTCCTCTACGCTATCACTTCGGTTGAGTTAAATGGTGCGCCTGCCCCTGACCTCAGCTTTGAGGTGTTCGATTTTCAAGGATAGGAAGGAAACGACGCTTTTTGCAACTTCTGAAGTCTTGTCGAATTTAGTACCGGTAAAAAATCTGCCCACATGTGTGTCCAAAATGTTTACATTTATGCAGTTTATGGTGTAGGAAGTATGATTGGAGCCTGGTGAAAAAAGTGAAGGATTTTGTGCTTCTAGTGAGAATTATATTTATTATTTTCGTGTGTTTATGTTACTGAAAATTAAGTATGCAGTTATTTTTAAAGTCACTTAAATACTTGATTTCACTGGAGTTGTGGCTAGATTTTCGATAAATTTGATGAATTCAAGGTTGAAATTTTTTAATTTCCGGATTAAAAACGGTTTGCAACATTTTAGACTCCATAAATCTAAGTGATCATGGTCCGATTTTGGAAAATTCTGCATCATACAGTTATGAAATTGTGAATTCCTATAGCAAAAACATGTATAGAAATATATTTGACTTGCAGACATTATTGAAAAACATAAACATGTATGTTGTACCAAAAGCAAAAAAAAAAGTATGTTTCAAAATTTATCCATAAATCAGTTGTTTCCCCCGCTATACAATACAGTGTTTTTTTTGCCTTCGGTTTACTTTGTATTGTCATTCCGATTCAAATGGAGATGCTACTGTACTTACAGTGCGCATTAGTAGAAGAAACTGTACATATCTTTTGAAAGCTAAAACCCTGAATGCCTTCAAATGAATTTTTCGTCTCAAACTTATTCGCAGTTAATGCAAAATTTTTATGCGCCCATTGTTTTATATCAATGCATGGTATCTGTTTGCCTACTAGTAAAGCTGAAACCTACATTGTATTTCGTAATTCGTGAAGATCGCTCAAATTTTTTTATGCGACAAAGAAGTTTACGTACTGTGTACATACATACTACGGTTTTCAATTTGACTGACACCTGATTTGTGACCTGATTAGTGATTATGCATTTATCTTTGCCTAATTTACTTTCATGATATGGAACTTACGGTTTTTTATATTTGTTGTAACCATACATGTCGGAGGATAATCCCCTCCCCACCGCAAGAAAACCCTCCATCCCTGCGACGGTTTGTCTACCGTTTCTGTTTTCTGTCAATTTTTTGGTCAGCTTTTTTACAATTTCAAACAAAATTCTCCCTTGGTGGGTGAGCGTCCGATTACATGTATGTTTCCAACAAATAGTTTGTATTTTCCAGTACGATTTATGACAAGCATATACTGTATTTTGCCTATGAAAATTTAACTTATTTTTATTCTGTGCACGGTGCTTTAACTAGCAGCTTAAGAGTGGGTGTCTGAGTCCGGCAACCCTGTAGTGAACTCCCTATGCACAAAAATAGGTCGACCTCTCCGATTTTGCTCAAAATTTGCATAAACGATGTACCTTAGGGGAAACCAACGTGTACCAACTATCAGCCCCCAACTCCGCCTAATATGCAAATTACGAGGGGTCAAAGGTCAAATTTGGGGTACCTTATTCGATTGGGCATAACTATGCCAATTTTCAACGCACGGTGTCCGGGTTGCTTTTAAACGATAGAGCTTGCTCTTGGCTTTCCAACGAGCTATACGGCGCATTTCTACATGGCTTCGTTCTGTTGTTATAACGATTTCTTTTCATTTTTTGTTGACCCAAAAATCGCTTTTTTGCCCACTGCAAAAAAAATTCCCTCCTACCCCCCCTTTTTTATTTCTTTATTTGATAGCCCTTAATGAGAGCTTTAATTTGATGTAAAATATGAGCGATTTCACTGGGGCATTTTGGAGAAAGTTGCATTTGAATGTTGCTACCCAAGCTAACTGCTGCGAAATTTCTATTGTAAGAACTGCCCGGAAGTGTGTTAGTTTGCATCCCAGTAAGTTCAGGATTCTTTTATCAGAAGCGACAGGTTGACACGTATCCCAGCTCTAAACTTTTGAGTTTACATTAGCCGTGGCATAACAGTATTGTGGTGCAGCATAAGTTGCTTCAGTCATTCGAGATGTTCTTTCAAGTTTGCCAGCATTTCATCATCCTCAGGAGTGACAATGTTTTCATCATCCAGGTAATCATGCCGAGGTGCAAACCGGTTTTCTGATGTGTCTTCTGGCTTGTCAACGTTGTGCTGCTCAACTGCACCCTTCCTTAGCTTCTGTGACATTCTTGAGAAGTATGCAAGAATTTGTTGCTCTGTCAAATATTCATTCACATTGAAGAGAAGAGGGCCATCTGAAGCATTTTGTTGAACATTTGTTCAAATGAACGAAGTGACATGGTGCATATAATGCAGCACATGTTTTTGCTATAGTAATAGGTGAATAGTACCTCTACGGGTTTTTCTTATGTCGCTGGCCACCTGCGCTGCGTTCAATTTCTGTTTTGTTTGTTCACCTTCAAGAAATTTGCTCTCAAGGTACTGCACCTGTTTCTTTGAAAAACGAGTGAAAGCAGGTGCTTCACGCAAGGCCCACCCCTGTTCAAGAGGTTGCGTCTCCCTTTAATGGCATGCGCTTTGTTGAGCAGCATGCGTCTCCAACACTTCATTGATGTCAGCGCGAAGGTCATCCATAGCTTTAGAAGTGTGCAATTCTTCCAATCGAGTAACGTACAGCCCTAAGAAACCTATTTATGGTAAGACATATAGAAGTAAGAATTAAACAAGAGCTAAAAGTACAGTTAAACAAGTAAGCATATGTAAACATGCCTTGAGCTGCATCCAAAAGAGTGAGTCTTTCAGGTTTGTACTTGTGTTTTCCACCGGCAACATGCCGAATTAGATTTGCGTAATAGTAAAACTGGGCTGTACATCCTGGTTCTGGACAGTCGTACAGCAAATCACGTTTGAACTCATAGCCGGACTCCGCCGTCGCTCGAGCCTCTTCTGCGGTTGTATCATCTGCAAGCTGATCAACTCGTCTTGTATTTCAGTGCCTTGATCAGGCTCGGAATGGCTTTTCTGCTGTCTGGAAATGTGGATTCCAGCACTCGGACAATTAGCTTCAATGTCAGCATGTCAAAACAACACAGACTTGATTGGGCAGATCCTGTTAAAGCTGCGTGTCTCGAAGAAGTACTACAGCAATATACACGTTTATTTTTCTGCATCACACTTTTTTGCATAAGAGTTATTTATCATTTAAGCCGATTAGCTATGGTTCCTCCACCAAAAATCACAATCGGAATGGATGCTGGAAGAAGTATGGATTGAAATTAACCCTGGACCTAAAGTATTCAAGTTTGGTTTATTCTATTGCTTACAAACGGCATACTATGAGTAAGACCAATGGGATGAGTAGAGATTCCGTTTTTGCCTTTTGAACATGAAAAATCTTTCAGGTCTCAAGTTCATTCTGAGTGAATGGTTCAGTGGTATCAAAACTCAGTGGAAGAACAGTGACTCGGGTGTTGTTCAGAAAGATAGTGAAAAACTAGGTCAGTCTTGTTTAGGAATCAGATTCTTTTGTCAAAGTTCAGTACTGAGTTTAATTTACACAGAAATACTTCAGGTGTGTATGTATTATTTATCAAAACAGCCAATATCAACGGTGCTGGTGTTCTTACCAGCACATCTCCAATCACTGTGTCGTTTCGCGGCACTGAAGGGCGCACAAGAACAATGAATTTACCATTTGTGTTTAGCCAGCTTAGCGACGTGTCTGCGTCAACTTTGAAGTATAGCCAGAGTACGTAACAGAAGTTGTTGTCATGTATACTGTTTGATGTTTCTTTAGATTTGAAAGGAATGCTGTAAACACATTTCCACTTTTCAGACTTCGCAAGGTTGGGTCAGTGACCCACCTTCTTCTATCAGTACATTCAACTGAAGATACCTGGTGATAAATTCGTTACAACTGCCTTAAAAAGATACGATGTGTAAAATGCACTTTCAGGGCAGTACAACAGATAAAACTCTTCGTTTGGAACCGGTATTCACAGGAGAAAGCAGCTATTGAATTGAAAGTCATCAATATTACGAATTCATTGATGGTCCTCCAGTCTGGATTGGTCAGAATGAGCGTCCATGGAAGCTGTTTACACCAACAAAAAGAAGAAATGTTGATGATTGGGATTTGGACAACGACCCAGATTACTCAACTCCGAGCCTATGCTGTTGAGATGGCAAAAAGGATCCTCAACATTCTTGGAACAGTTTTGATACAAAGTCATACTGTATGTATCTCAACCTCAATTAATCAAATGATAGCTCGAGAAACGCTCTATACAGTAAAAGAATCCTGAACTTACTGGGATGCAAACTAACACACTTCCGGGCAGTTCTTACAGTAGAAATTTCGCAGCATTCAGCTTGGGTAGCAACATTCAAATGCAACTTTCTCCAAAATGCCCCAGTGAAATCGCTCATATTTTACATCAAATTAAAGCTCTCATCAAGGGCTATCAAATAAAGAAATAAAAAAGGGGGGGTAGGAGGGAATTTTTTTTGCAGTGGGCAAAAAAGCGATTTTTGGGTCAACAAAAAATGAAAAGAAATCGTTATAACTACCGAACGAAGCCATGTAGAAATGCGCCGTATAGCTCGTTGGAAACCAAGAGCAAGCTCTATCGTTTAAAAGAAACCCGGACACCGTGCGTTGAAAATTGGCATAGTTATGCCCAATCGAATAAGGTACCCCAAATTTGACCTTTGACCCCTCGTAATTTGCATATTAGGCGGAGTTGGGGGCTGATAGTTGGTACACGTTGGTTTCCCCTAAGGTACATCGTTTATGCAAATTTTGAGCAAAATCGGAGAGGTCGACCTATTTTTGTGCATAGGGAGGGTTGCCTGATTCAGCAGACATCGACTCTTAATAGCGAACACTAAAAGCCCGAACACAACGACACTGTCCTTTTTCATGTCGTCATCGTCGAATCTTGTTCGTCTTACTCATGCGTTCTCTATCTGTTCGTGTTTCTGTTCATCATGTGTTCGCCATCTGTTCGTGTTTTTCTTTCTCATGTTCGCACTCTGTTCGAGGTTCCCTTCTTCGTGTAGTTGCTCTCTGTCTGTGTTCATCTTCCTCACGCGTTCGTGCTTGTCTTACTGATATGTTCCCTATCTGTTTGAGTTTCCATTCCTCAAATGTTCGTGTTTTTCTTTCTCATGTTCGTCTGAGCTTCTCTTCTTAAGCTGTTCACAATCTGTTGGTACTGTATTTGTGTTCTGTGTGCGTTTCTGTCTTTACTTGAAATCTCAAAACAACTCGTTAGTCATTGCGATCATTTACGCAGATAAGATAGTACGTAGTTGACCGGCTCTAACGTCACACCGTCGTCGCTAACTGCTTGACTAGTCAAGCCTAATCAAGGTGTCACAAGCAAACATGTCACGCACCACTGCCAAAGCTAATTACTCTATCGTTAAAGTCGACTAATATTTCCTGCGGACATGTGGCTTCTTGTGCTGCTTGCTCTAATCCATCATCTAAGCCAGCTACAGGCTGTGCCGGTGGTCAAACGTAGTCTAGATGGGGATGTAAAGGCAGCCGTTTGTCAGCAGTTGCTGCCCCATCTGATCGCCAGCTCAGGCGGCGGCAGCTCGTTCGAGTTCTCGTTCGAAATGGAACCGGAAGCCGATGATGAAGGATGCGGAGCGCTGTGTCAGAACATGGTGTCCTTTGCCTTTGATTGTCTCGCTTAGTTGCTCGGTGATTGGCTAGAGATAAAAGTTGATGTATGTTCTTGGGTCTAGATCACTTTCTACACTACTAATACAGTCAGGCACTTAAAGCCGTTTATGGTACCGGAGTTTTCCACCTATGCATAAGACCGGGTCTTACAACCGGAAAATGTCTAAATTTGGGGTCAGATTGTTGCACAAGTCTTGTAGGTGGAAAATCTATATTTTACAATTAGAACTCGGTTCTGCATGAAAAGCATGAAATACACTGGTTTTGATCTTGCAACAACTGACTGTAAGTCTGAATAGCTCAGTTCTAAAGAAGTTTTGAAAACTTAGGCAACTTAGAAGCTCCAATATGCTTACAGCAGCTATCTAAACCTATCAAATCAAGAATTTTACCAATATTACACAGGCTTTAGAACGATTCTTCAACGACCTGAGTTCAAAAACTCCATATTCATTAGTTATGTTGTAAAAAATATACACGAAAACACACCATTCTGAGCTTACACCCTTAGGGTCTTATTACTGGAAAAAGCCCTCTGACAGACCCTGCTTTCTGATCACTTGCTATATGACCCGGGTCTTATAATCGGAAAAGAAATGGGTAAATGTATACATAGTTTCCGGGCGTAAAATCAGAAACCGCCCCCAGATTGAAATAAATACTTTTAATGATCATAACTAATTATAAATTGACAAGTTTCATCGATAAATATCGATTATTGATTATTTTTTTGGCAAAATTCCAAAATCTCAAAATCGTCCAAAATGGTCATGTTATATATCATTTGAAAGCCCTTCATCTGGCGAGTCTAATGATCACTACATCAGCATAGGGCACGCCCCCGGGGGCCTGTTTTGACAAATATAAAAGTACCCCTAGGGGACGCATCCGTAATAGGCACGCTCTGGAGGGCTGTTTTCCAAATATAAAAATGCCCCTAGGGGTACGCATCACTATACTGATGCGTCCCCAGGGGTACTTATCACTATAACTGATGCGTTCCCTAGGGGTACTTTTATGTTTTTAAAACAGGCTCTCTGGAGCGTGCCCTATACCGATGCGTCCCCTAGGGGTACTTTTATGTTTTTAAACCAGGCCCTCCGGAGCGTGCCTATACTGATGCGTCTCTTGGGGTACTTTTATATTTGGCAAAACAGGCCTCCCGGGGCGTGCCCTATGCTGATTTAGTGATCATTAGACTCGTCAGGAGAAGGGCTTTCAAATGATATATAACATGACAATTTTGGACGATTTTGGAATTTTGCCAAAAAATAATCGATAATCGATATTCATCGATAAAACTTGTTAATTTATAATAAGTTATGATCATTAAAAGTATTAATTTTAATCTGGGGCCGGTTCCTGATTTTACGCCCGGAAACTATACATTTACCAAGAAATGTAGTTAAAAGACCCAGGCCTTATAACCGGAGGGGTGTTATAGGTGGAAAACTACGGTGGGTGTAGCATATATGGTACCGCGACACACGTACTATACAGCATGCGGTGCCACTAGTCTTGGTTGTTGTTGTTGTTGTTTATGAGTTCCACTGTCTTTTCGGACTGCCCAGGACACCCCTCGCTCTTTTCAGAGCCCTTCAATGGGGTAGCCCTGTCTACAAACAACCCTCCCCTTTGCTGCCAATACGTGCAATATGGTACCCCTACCCATGGCCATGGTATGCTGGTCAATGACAAAAGGATGCTTCAAACAAGTGTTCTACAGAACTGTGAAACAATTTAAAGCTTTCGTTGCCCTTACTTCTGCACGTACATAGTTTTCTGCTGCAGGTTTCTTATCCAAAATAGGGTTTCAGCCACTGTGCCCGTTAGCGACCGACCTTTTTGGGCTCAAAACGGGGTCATCTCTTCTCTGAACAATCTCCATCCGATCCGATGTTGCCGTACAATGTGCGACCCTACGATCAGACCTACGCGGTCCATTTCGCGACCCCCTGAACTCGTCATCTCGGTCGGACGCTGTGCCCTTTTTTCACTGCCAAGCCACTCCTAGCCATGCTGGGTCTGGGTGCCAGTTTGCCAAGAGAGCGCCTGGCCTGGTGACGTCATAGTGCCTCGCGGCTCCCGGCATAGTTGGTTCCTCAGACAGGTTCTGACACCGTCGATCTTCTCCCTCCTACGCGCCATGCTTTGTGGAGCGCCTTCGGTGTACTGTTATTTTACAGGGTGGGCCATTTATCTATTCCCGGTTTCATGCAACCATAACTTTTTTCCAGTCAGATCGATTTTATTAAAATTTTACACACAAATGTCTTGACACTTCAAATTTTTACAGTTAAAATTTAAAATTAATCCTTCACTCTGGTCGCTAGTTATGCGTCTCCACGTGCGGAATTTTCTTTGAACCGCTACCACGCTCTGCATCCAATCAAACCACACCACGCATTTAGCACGCTCCTTTATAGTAAAGAATCCAATAAAAATAACCGAAAAAGCCCAACCCCCCAAAATTCCCCAGCCAAAGAACCAACCCCCCCCCCCCCCAATTCACATCATAACGAACTTTTAAAATTCTTTCCCTTCCCACCCCCCAAATTTCAAAAACTTCGGTTCTCCAAATTCCCCAAACCGCCGAAAAAGTTATGTCCAACCCCAAAAAACCCCCCCCCCCACATAATAAACAACAATAATAATAATTCGTTTTCTATAAAAAAACCACAAAAAAAATAAAAACCCACAATAAAAAACAAAAATAAAAATTAAACAACCACCACCAACAATAAAAAAAAAGAATTTTTACTATTTTTTTACTTTTTTTTATCCCCCCACACACTTCTCCATTCCATAAAAAAGCTTGGCCTTTTCCCCCCCATTCCCCACTTTTTCTCTCAAATTTCGACCTCCTTATCATAAAAAATCCACCAATTTTTCGCCAACACTTAATTTTTCAAAAATTTCCCCCCCTTAACCAAACTTCCCCTAATGACTAAAGTCCATTTCAAAATACCGTGCACTCGGCGTTTTTTGCGAATAACTTCTTATCGGCGCGTCGGAGCGCTTTGGGCCTCATGACCAAAGTTGTAGACCAGGTCGAGCTCTGTACTGTGGTGCAACCTAATCTGCGCAACGTTCCCTTGTAACGCTAATTTGCGCAAGGGAAAAAATCGGCTTTTTCTGTAGTTGAGCTGAACGCGATTTTTTTAGTGCTTCAGAATCTAGAGATCACGGGGATTTCAAAAATGTATTCATATTGCTTCTAGGTGGAACGGTTCCAGAGTTATACACCATCAAATTTGGCCGAAAATGCTAAAAATGGCCATTTTTGGCGATTTTCAGATTTCTGGGGGGGGATTGGAATAACTCTGGACCAACCCAGCCGATCAGGCTGAAATTCATATATATGGTGTAAAATTTAGTTTTACGTCGATTGAGACACATAAGAACCCTGAAAAATTGACCCTGATACCGTAATCCCGATTTTTTCAATTCCCCAACATATATTATATGTTTTGAAACATAAATATGTTTGTTTTTTGGGAAAACATTTATGTTTATTTTCTCAATATGTTTGCATGTCATTTGTATTTTATTTTTGAGGCATGTTTCGGACATATGCTATTTTTGCTATAGGAATTCATGATTTCAAGGTTGCTGTTTGACAGTAAACTATCTCACTCTCTCTCTCACACATATATATTGTGTGTGTGAGCTCTATATATATATACCATTAAATTACAGGAAATACAGACTCTCTCGTGTTATAAATAAAAAATAAAAAAAATATTTATAAATAAGTGATTTCACACAAATTTTTTTTTATGTTAAAAATTATTTGATGTTTATTTTTTAAGAAGAATATAATAATTTTTGTTTTTATTTTTTTTATTGGGGAAAAAAATATTTGTATATTTATTTAAATATTTTTAAAAATTTCTATATTTTCCCACTGTAGTCCACTGTGGTCAAAATGTACTTTACAGTGTTTTGAATCGATTTCAGTCCGTTCTGAAGCCATTCGAATACTGTAGTGTGTGGTCCTGGCACGAAAATAACTTTTTGTCAATTTACATTGTTCCTGCGGCAAAGAAATGCCCTATAGAGTAGGTACTAAGGGTTTTCATGGTCAGGGAATCCATTGCTGACATAACTATAATCAGTGGGATACTGTATTTTGAGGTCCCAACACGAAAATTGTTATTTTGCGTTTATGCATGCCTGGTGCAAGGAAACGCTCTATACAGCAGACAGTAAAGGTTTTCAGGGGTGGGGAATCTATTTCTGACATAACCATCATTTCTGGGTTACTGTATTTTGAGGTCCCGACGAGAAAATGGTTATTTTTTGCTATTTGGGTGTTCCTGTTGCAAGAAAACGATAAATTGACCAGTACGAAAGGTTTTCGGCATCAGCGAATTCATTCAGGGCATACCGAATGGTACTGGATTACTGTATATTGTGGTCCTGAAACGAATATAAAAACTCATAAGTTTGATTACCTACTTTATCCAGCTTTCCCCTGCAACAGAAACACCCAAATAGCAAAAAATAACAATTTTCTTGTCGGGACCTCAAAATACAGTAACCCTGCGATGATGGTTATGTCATAAATAGATTCCCCACCCCTGAAAACCTTTATTGCCTGCTCTGTAGAGCCTTTCCTTGCACCAGGCATGCATGAAGGCAAAATAAAAATTTTCGTGTCGGGACCTCAAGATACAGTATCCCAGTGATTATAGTTATGTCAGCAATGGATTCCCTAACCATGAAAACCCTTAGTACCTACTCTATAGGGCATTTCTTTGCCGCAGGAACAATGTAAATTTACAAACAGTTATTTTCGTGCCAGGACCACACACTACAGTATTCGAATGGCTTCAGAACGGACTAAAATCGATTCAAAACACTGTAAAGTACATTTTTAACCACAGTGGAGGGGTTAAGCTTCTACATACCAACAGAAAAAAATCAAATGACCTAAAGTTGAAAAAATCGGGATTACGGTATCAGGGTCAATTTTTCAGGGTTCTTATGTGTCTCAATCGACGTAAAACTAAATTTTACACCATATATGTGAATTTCAGCCGAATCGGCTGAGTTGGTCCAGAGTTATTTCAATCCCCCCCCCAGAAATCTGAAAATCGCCAAAAATGGCCATTTTTAGCATTTTCGGCCAAATTTGACGGTGCATATCTCTGGAACCGTTCCAGCTAGAAGCAATATGAATACATTTTTGTAATCCCCGTGATCTCTAGATACTGAATCACTAAAAAGATCGCATTCAGCTCAACTACAGAAAATGCCGATTTTTTTCCCTTGCGCAAATTAGCGTTACAAGGGAACGTTGCGCAGATTAGGTTGCACCATAGTACAGAGCTCGACCTGGTCTACAACTTTGATTATGTGACCCAAAGCGCTCCGACGCGCCGATAAGAAGTTATTTGCAAAAAACGCCGAGTGCACGGTATTTTGAAATGGACTTTAGTAAAATCGTAGTAAAATTAGTAGAATTATTAGAAAAACAAAAATTAGTAAAATCAAAGCTGCTTGGTAGTAAAACAAAAATAAAAATTAAATTGAATGGCTGGATTTGTAGTAAATTTAGTAAATAATAAAATAAAAATCCACTAATAAAATAACAGTACTTCGGTGCTTAGGCACATCCAGTCGGACACACACCATCTACCCGAGCTTGATTCCTAATCGTCTCCTAACTGCAGAAATTTCAAATTTTGACCAGTAATTGTGACGGTAAGCATGGGTTGCTTTTATGAGGCAGATTCAAGAGAAAATGGATAGAGTTGAAGACGAGTTGGAGAATGCGGTTTTTTTCTTGATTAATTCTATTTGTGAAAACTAGGTTCTTTACTTACATCAGAACCTCTATGATTGCATTATCTACTGTTTTTGTTCGCACAAACAATGTTTACCACCAAAAATCCTATAATGTTCGGACATTTTGTATTGATACTGTAACTGCTCACTGTAGAATAAAAATCTGTCTCCATTTATAGTACCCCGGGTACTATAAATGGCACTACGGTAATGCATGCGTAGTATAAAGTCAAGACTACTGTTGTTTGGGTATGGGATTTTCAGGAATCGGTTCGGTATGAGTAGGTATTCGAGAATTTCAATATTTCCTGAAAATGGTTTACAAAGTCAAAACATTGATTTTCCTAGGTCCAAGGCCAAGGATTTAGTATTTACAAGGAAAAAATGCACTAACTTCATCAACGGCAATCGCATTTAGAGCTTTTAGGAATTTGGTGAAATTCTTTTTAGTTTTACTGGAATGAAAATCGTTTCTATAAATAATTTTGCTTCAATTGTGCTGTAGTTTTAGGTGATGCTCTGCTAGTGCCAAAAATGGAGACCTAACGAATACTGACAAAATGCGACAGTATTTTTTATGTTGATTGAAACGACGTACTGTACATCAATGTAGCTCTTAGACTCAGTACATAATGAGTTGGATAATACTAAGCAGTGTGAAGTGAAGCCAAAACTATGTACACTAAAGCTTTCCAATAACAAAGCAGCTTTGGGACACGGGTAGAGTCAAATGACAAAAAATCCTTCAAATTCGATATTTTGAAAGGATATCGCAACAGAACCTGCTTTCACATGCCCGAAAAATGCAACATTACAAAGAAACATTGAGATCATGGGGAATTTTCAATACAAATTGCACTAAACAGGACAAAAAATATCGATTCTCAAATACCTGGGTATTCCCAAAATAATCCGGTATACCGGGTATGGGTATTTGTGAAAATACCTGGAATCGGAGGGTATTCATTGGGTAGGTATTCCCAAAAATACCCAGTTTTCGGTGTGCGTTCTGTATACCCAATCAACAGTGGTCAAGAGTTATGAGAAATAACAAAAAGGATGCTTCAAACAAGTGTTTTAAAATTTTGAACAGCACATCACCTCTTCAGTGACACGAATGAAATTCAGGCAGTCGGAAGCGGAATTCCAGGCAATCTAGCACTTTCAGTGCCTGAAATTCTAAAAAAAATTTCTGAAAAATTACTTCACAGAAAAAAAAACGTCTTCGAGAGGGAGAGGGTTAGTATCGGGGTTCTTTTCGGCGGAGAGAGACCCATCCCCGGACCGATTGGGAGGAATTCCTCCAGAGGTTCCTCCGATGGACATTCCTGCGGTAGGATAGCTATAATAGCCTGAGCATTTCTGTTCCATTTATGAGTTTGCCCGTAGTTTAACATGCATTTTGCGAGAAAGTCAACTTAGCTATAAAGGGAAGGTGTTCAAGCAACTTTTTTTCTCCGATCCGGCCGATGTTCAAATATGTTAAAATAGACACCAAACGAACACCAACGGTGCATGTTCGAACATCGGGGACCCCCTAGAACCTGAGTTGTACCCATTCAAAGTTGGGTCCCCAGCCACTTTTTGACCAATTTTTTTGTGTCTGACAGTCTCAACTCAAAGATATTCTCCAAGAACTGAAAAATTTCCGAAAAACACCGCCTCATTTTTTTCCGAAAAATCGTTGTAACTTCTGCCAGATATGCGTTGTCCGTTCAATATTTTAGATAATGATACAACGCTAAAGACCAAACAAAATTAACATATTTCGGAAACAAATTGAGGTTGGTGGGGGTGTTTTGCGATTTGAAGACAGTCGAAAAACATTTTTTTGCTCAGAATCAACAACAAACCAGCCAGTCTGATTCTGATGCAGGTTGTCCCGCTGATTCCGAATATGCACTCGGATCGGCTGGATGACCCATCCGGAAACCATAGATGTTGATAAAACTTTAGAAGGCTATAACTCATACCAGTACCCAATTTTCTGATACAACCCTCCACATTTACGACACAACAATCTGACTGAATCATAAAAACCAGAGCCTGAAGAAGAGAGGTACGGTCATTTTTTAAATCAGCGGCTCAAAATAGGTCAGATAGACTATTTACTGATACACGATTCCCTTCAAAAGTGCAGGAACAATGATTGTCTATTTCAAGATGACCCCTCCAGAAACCATGGATGTTGATAAAACTTTAGAAGGCTATAACTCATACCAGTACCCAATTTTCTGATACAACCCTCCACATTTACGACACAACAATCTGACTGAATCATAAAAACCAGAGCCTGAAGAAGAGAGGTACGGTCATTTTTTAAATCAGCGGCTCAAAATAGGTCAGATAGACTATTTACTGATACACGATTCCCTTCAAAAGTGCAGGAACAATGATTGTCTATTTCAAGATGACCCCTCCAGAAACCATGGATGTTGATAAAACTTTAGAAGGCTATAACTCATACCAGTACCCAATTTTCTGATACAACCCTCCACATTTACGACACAACAATCTGACTGAATCATAAAAACCAGAGCCTGAAGAAGAGAGGTACGGTCATTTTTTAAATCAGCGGCTCAAAATAGGTCAGATAGACTATTTACTGATACACGATTCCCTTCAAAAGTGCAGGAACAATGATTGTCTATTTCAAGATGACCCCTCCAGAAACCATGGATGTTGATAAAACTTTAGAAGGCTATAATTCGCGAGAGAGTGGTTGTACCGCAAAAATATCTTCATATTCAGAATCAACGAAGAAAACTACACCTGATAGGAGCCATTTCATACATTTCCTCTTGATCAATCACTTATGATGTAAATGACAGGGCACCAGCAGGCAATAAGTCATGTGGGAGCGGGCATATTAAAAAACGGCTCTGATTTTCAGAATCACCGTGAAAAACTGCATTAGATGAAGCAAATTGCATGGGTCTGTGTCCTACACATGTCTGAACTGAGTCACCTTTCAAACTGCTACAACAAGTTCAGACATTTTCCTTGCAAATTCTTAAAATGGCCATATCTTTCAAAATCGGCATCGCAGAGAAAAAATATAGTTATTTTCGGAATCAGCAGCAAAAGCTGCATAAGAAAAACTGCTTTTAAGCACGCTTTTTACTCATGCTAATGAGGAGTGCCACTTGAGAAATATTGTCTGTGAAGAATTTGGAGGTCAATAACTCCCGAACCAGAAGGAATCCAGCCCATCCGAGTGCATATTCGGAATCAGCGGGTCAACCTGCATCAGACTGGCTGGTTTGTTGTTGATTCTGAGGAAATAATAGGTTTTTCGACTGTCTTCAAATCGCAAAACACCCCCCCCCCCACCAACCACAATTGTATCCGAAATATGTTAATTTTGTTTGGCCTTTAGCGTTGTATCATTATCTAAAATATTGAACGGACGACGCATATCTGGCAGAAGTTATAACGATTTTTCGGAAAAAAATGAGGCGGTGTTTTTCGGAAATTGTTCAGTTCTTGGAGAATATCTCGCTAACTGGGTACGTTCTGGAAGCCTGGAGTACAGCGTTAGAAAGGCCACCCTTAGAGCTATCGAACTATGTGCAGACCAATTCTGTATCTAGAGAAACGAGAGAATGGTGATCGTTTGAGTTGAGACTGTCAGACACAAAAAATTGGTCAAAAAGTGGCTGGTGACCCAACTTTGAGGGGGTACAACTCAGGTTCTAGGGGGTCCCCGATGTTCGAACATGCACCGTTGGTGTTCGTTTGGTATCTATTTTAACATATTTCGACATCAGCCGGATCGGAGAAAAAAAGTTGCTTGAACATCCTAAGTTGACTTTCTCGCAAAATGCATGTTAATAGACTGTTGTTTGGTATTGGATTTTCCGTTTGTGTATTATGTAGTGTATACACATTTACCTTCAAATGTATATGGTAATTTGTGTATACACATTCAACAAAACAAAATGAATTTTCAATGTGTATGTGAATGTGTATACACAAACAACAGTAGTTTAATAGACTCTATAGGTTTATTTGGACTGCATACACGTACATAGTTCAATATCGATCGCCCCAGAAACTCAATCAAATTTCTAGCCAACCCATTTTGCCCATTCTAGACTCCCTTGGGCTTTAGCTCCACTTTCGGTCACCTAGAGAACATTTTACTTTCTAGAGCTAACCCGGTAGCCCGACAGACAATCCATCTTTCTTTAATAAAACAAAAAAGCTACAGATTTGAGTGCCATTGACATTTAATAAATGGAGCTCAGGCCTCCACCCTTAACTGTCCACTTGCTTATTAACGAGTCTTTAGTCTAAAGTCATTCTCGCCTTCTCATGGCGTCTCAGCCAGCAAACCCCACCGCCTTTTTCGTTCAAAAAGGCCGGAACGATTGGTTCAAAGAATGGCACCAGAACACTTCCTGGCACGGCGTACCGGACCTGTTTCGGAGCAGTTCCCGAATATGCAAATTTATTTGGATGATTGTGCTGCTGGTCTGTACTGGCATGTTCAGTATTACAGTTTACTCTCATGTGCTCGACTTCAACCAAGGCGATACGTGGGTTAGAAATACCTACTACAATCGCAGTCCCGACGGATATCTTAGCTTTCCAGCTGTTGTGGTCTGTAGCTTGAACAGAGTTTCCAATAGAAAATTGGCACAAGTGAATTTGACTTTGGATGCCGCCTCCTACGTGGCTGATGCGTTGATTAGTTGGGAAACTGGACTGGAAGCTTTTATTGGTGGCACTAAGCTATACTACAAAATGGAGAGAGACTTCTTAGAGGTAAGCTTGTATGGGTAGTTTACTATGCATAGTGTGCGAACAAGGGGCCGTCCATAAACGACGTCGTTCCAAAATCACGATTTTTCGGTCCCCCTCCCCCCAAAATCGCCTTGCGTCGTTTCTGGGGACCCCTCCCCCTAAGGAGACGTCGTTTTCGGGTTACCCCCCCCCGATAAAAGTGTAGTACATGCAGTACTTGTACTGTCATTTTTTTCTTGTTGCGATACTGTATAATGAATTTAATAGATCCCTTCAACCACTCTAGAAAACTTTTCTGTATGTAGAAATATTTGACAGAATGTCCAAAAAATGCAATCGAAGTACCCTAAAGTTCCGAAAAAAGCGATGTCGTTTTTTGCTGACTTCCTCCCCCTCCTGGTGCGTTGTCTATCGTCGCATTTCAGCCGACCCCCCTCCCCCCTCTGGAACGACGTCGTTTATGGACGGCCCCCAATATCTGAAAAAATACCCCAATACCCCAATACTCAATCCCAATACCTGAGACCCCCAATACCCAATACCCAATACCCAATACTTATGTAGCTGAGTCAAAAATTTCATTTCAGTGAACAGGTGCATTCCAGCCAGTGGTGTACACAGGATTTCTAGGGATTAAAATTTCGAAGAGGCCTGGTTGGGCCACTGTCCAACTAGGGCGAGAAATTTTGAAAAATTAGCCTTTAAGAAAGCATTTAGAAGCCTTCTGGAGGGTAAAATAAGCAGAAATTAACAGTTGTAGTCCGTACATGATCTACTGTATTACAGTGTTTCTTATTTGCGGCGCATTTTTTCTTCATACTCCACCGGAAAGGGGTGTACCAGATGGTACCACATATGGCGCCACTACCGAAGCATCGGTACCATATATGGTACTGGCATCTTATATGGTGTCGGTGGTACCATAAACGGCCTTAAGTGCCTGACAGTTTTAATCACTCGAACGTTTTGCATTTAGGCAGCCAAACTGCAGTCGGCTAATAATTTGTCAGTGGCAGACTGGTTGAAACTGTTGGCTCCAGACTGTGAAGACATATTTCTGATGTGTCTCTATGGTGGTCGGCCCATTCACTGTTGCTCCAGAGTAGAGCCTTTCTATTTTGAAGGCAAAGGGGTGTGTTATTCTGTACAAATGCTCAGGTCCGACTTTCCACTCTCGGCAGCCAAGCCTCGCAAAGGTAAACGAACCAACAAACAGATGAACAAACGAATGAACGAACCAAGGAACCAATGAACGAACGAACGAACGAACGAACGAACGAACGAACGAACGAACGAACGAACAAACGAACGAACGAACGAACGAACGAACGAACGAACGAACGAACGAACGAACGAACGAACGAACAAACAAACGAACAAACGAACGAACGAACCAGCAAACCAACGAATGAACGAACAAACGAATGAATGAACGAACGAACGAACCAACGAACGAACGAATGGACAAATGAATGAACAAATGAATGGACAAATGAACAAACAAACGAATGAACAAATTAACAAACAAACGAATGAAAGAACGAACGAACAAATGAACGAACAAATGAACAAATGAATGAATGAACAAACAAATGAATGAACGAACAAATGAACGAACAAATGAACAAATGAATGAACGAGCAAACGAACAAATAAACAAACGAACAAACGAATGAACAAACGAACAAACGAACGAACGAATGAACGAACAAACGAACGAATGAACAAACAAACGAACAAATGAATGAACGAACAAACGAACGAACGAACGAACGAACGAACGAACGAACGAACAAATAAACAAACGAACGAATGAACGAACGAACGAACAAACAAACGAACGAACGAACGAATGAACGAACGAACGAACGAACGAACAAACAAACGAACGAACGAACGAACGAACAAACAAACGAATGAACGAACGAACGAACGTACCAGCGAACCAGCGAACCAACAAACGTACCAGCGAACCAGCGAACCAACGAATGAATGAATGAATGAACGATCGAACGAACCAACCAATGAACCAATGAACGAACGAATGGACAAATGAACAAACAAGAAATGAATGAACAAACAAAAAATGAATGAACAAACAACTGAATGAATGTACAAGTGAAATGCTTGGCGCATTTAGCGCACATTTAGGTCCAGATTCTGGTCTGACAATTTATCTGAATGCCGAATTAGAAGACTATGCACCTATAAAGAAGCTAGACAACCCAGGGCATGGCTTTGTTGTGTTGGCTACCTATGACACCGAATACAGTCCTTTTGTCACACCTATCACTGTACCTCCTGGGTTCGAGACAAACGTTGCAATGTATTCTGAGAAGAACACCATCCGCATTCCTACAAGCAAAGTGCCGTTTTTGCATCCCTTACATATTCCACGCCCCAGTTGCATAATGGACGGAAAATTGACATATATCAAAGGTTTGGCTGTGACAGTTTTGGCAGAGAATAATTTGTGAGTCAATTCAGGCAAGTACTTCCAAGAAACCTGCGTTGAAGATTGCATCGCTAATCAAACGCTACGGATTTGCGGTTGTATGTTGTTTGGAGCGATCAAGCCAGAGTATCGGATCTGTGACCCCATTGAGACACATCATTGTCGATTGAAACTTTACGCTCATCATGATGACGATGAGTAAGTACATAACTGAAAAAGGTTATCAACTGGTTATGTAGGTTAGATGAGCGTTTACACATCTGAAGCAGGGATGCCTACCATACCGAAATTATACTACAGGGTGTCTCAAAAAATGATCACATTTCTTTTTACTGCCATTTCCGCAAATTTTGACCAAATAGGCTAAAATTTGGACCATAGGTGCCAAAACTCGGGCAATTTTATGTGTTAAAGTTTGGTGCACTAGGCTTGACTCATTCCCGAGAAATTTCAAAAAAAGTGAAATTTGGTAATTTCAATACCAAAAGCCGGTCACCGAAAAAATTAGAAAAGATATAGGAAAAGGAAATGTTCCTATATCTTTTCTAATTTTTGACGGAATTGGATGAAATTTGGAGTGTAAACGCAGAAGTTCAGGGTAATTCGTGTGTAAAAAGTTGACGCATGAACTCCAACGCTATCGTTAGAGTTTAGGCGATAATCTAATGTAACGTTTTTTCGGTGACCGGCTTTTGGTATTGAAATTACCAAATTTCACTTTTTTTGAAATTTCTCGGGAATGAGTCAAGCCTAGTGCACCAAACTTTAACACATAAAATTGCCCGAGTTTTGGCACCTATGGTCCAAATTTTAGCCTATTTGGTCAAAATTTGCGGAAATGGCAGTAAAAAGAAATGCGATCATTTTTTTGGAGACACCCTGTAGTATTAAAATCAATCTTTGAATTTAGTACTACTACTATACCAAGCCAAATTCAAAACAGCTCCTTCTATACCATACCAGGCCTTTTCCAGATAATTTTAGTACTAGAATTATGATTTTGATAAGGTTTTTTCATTTTATACTAGCTTGTTGGCTATATTTATATCACTTTTCAAATCTGTCAAAATATATTCCCAATCCTTTTCTGCATGTTTTGATTCGAAAAAACTCAAGAAAGGTGAATTGAGCATAATTTCCAAAGGCTTCTATGACATTATCACTGCAAACTACCACTAGTGTGCCAAATTCATATCAAAATCATACCACCAAATTCAAACTGATAGCTAGTACTGTACCTTACCATATCAAATTCAAATCGCCAAATTTATACTATACCATACCATATCAATTCAAAGTATGAACTTGGTAGGCATTCCTGATCTGAAGTGGGCAAATAGGTTTGCTTCAGAGAAAATGTGAAGTGCGCTCAGAGCTGTCGAAGCCCCTGTGAAAAGCGCCAGATAATCAGTTGGTCGTCAGCCGGGGATTTTCCCAGTTCGAATTTAAGAGAAGCCCACATTGAATTGCTGGAATACGGACAGCGACACTTCGAAATCAGTAAGACATTGTCTATAGATTTAGGATGAGTTGTAAATAAATATACTTCAGTCACACTGAGAACGCCATATTTTGCTTGCAGACAGGTACACCCGAAAGTTGACAGAAGCCATGCGCAAGAATCCTCGTGATTTGACCCCAGTCAGTTTCTTCTTCACTATGACCAAGGTGCGAGTGGTTGAGGAGGTGGAACGCTACACTCTAGAGACACTGCTCTCCAACGTGGGCGGGGCTTTGGGATTGTGGGCGGGCATTTCAATCATCACTGTCTACCAGGCAGCCGTCTACCTGACCATGGCTATCGTGGAGTTGTTTGCTGAACACAATCCTTGTGTCAAGGACACAGCTCTGTCTGACAAAGAGTGTGCTTAAATGGATGTGCTGCAGGGGGATTGGATGTGTGTACTTTGTGCTGTGTAATGTTTCAATTGGGCTTGATTAAGGTGATGACCATTAAGTGTTGTTACTCGCAGGTTTTTTTGTGCTTTCTTTTTCAAGTCAAAGGCTCTCTTGCCAGCCAACGAGTTAGTCATTGTTGATTAACATTGCTGCATACTGCAGAGATTCTCGTTAGAACCTGCAGCTTCCACTGATTAGAATGGTCTTATAATTGGAGGGTCCTTTCATTCCACTACCTATTAACGCCACCCTTCTCAAAGTTTTAGCAATACATACAAATTGGGGAGTGAATTCTGAGATCACAAAAAACCTCCTTTACCCATACGCATACAGATAGGTAGTTGATATGCATTTTATCCGTTTGATTGAGAATAGATCACTAGTACCGTTGTTAAGTAAATTAAAATTAAAATCAAATTAAATTCGAAAATAATTTACTTACAAAGAGTAAATTAAATGGCAAGTAAATTAAAATTAAATTAAATCTCTGACAAAAATGATGAAGCAAGTGAAAAGTAAATTAAATTAGATTGAAAAGGCCGAAAATTTTACTTTCAATTTACTTCTAATTTGCTTCACTGACCATTCGATCTGTGGTTGTTGTCGGCTCTCGCAAGCTACTTGCTGTTATTCTGTGCTCTTTCTGTCTGTCTATTTGACTGCACCACATATGCTCTCCATGTTGGAAACTCATTTACGTACCGTGCTACCATATTAACCATACAACTCATAGTTTGGTTCTGAAATTTTGTGATATTCCTGATCTATCCTTGACCTGTCCAACCAAACAAAATAGTAAATTTGAAATCATATTCTTGGCGAGTAGCATTAGGAACTGAACTAAACATTCCACCAAAAGTCTGTAAAATATGAGAATAGACGTTTTCGCCCCTTAATTTAGTTATAAACAAACCAACGGATTCCCCTCTACATACACTGTAGTGATTGGTCAGGAGGACTGATACCTATTCACCTTACTGTATGAATGTATGTACGTGTTGGTGGCAGAAACGAAAAATGGTGATTTGCTGGTTTCTCAACTGTCAAAACTTGTTTCTGAAAAACCTTGCTTCAAATCCTGCACTAGTATGTACGTACAGTACAGCACAAGAAACTACAGTTTCGAGTAACCACCGATGCGTGAAAGCACGTTTGTTTCATAAAAATGAAACCTGTCATTGAATAAGAGCATTAGGTATCTATTAGCTTTTCGTCTGCTGTTCCTGTACTGTTTCTGGTTTGGCAAATTAAGAGTTGTATGGTATCTGCTGTTCCCAGAAAAAAGTAATTAGAAGGCATTGAACGAAGAACTGCCTTTTGCCGAGAACACGACGACACTATTTGAAGAGGTTAACAAAACGATGGAGTAGATTTCATAGTGTTTGCAGTTCAGCGGAAATTTGTACTCAGTTATTCAATCATTTTAGGGTCTTTTTCATAACTTTTTGTATGGAAAAGTAAATTAGAATTTAATTAAAAGTTGAAAGTAAATTATAATCAAATTAAATTGTTGGTAAACTGGGGCAAGTAAATTAAAAAGTAAGTAAATTATTTTGTGGAGGTGCAAGTAAATTAAAAAGCAAGTAAATTTCTCAACTAATTTACTTGACAACGGTAATCACTAGCGATAATGGTCCAGTCATACTACTGTGACTCTCAAATTTCGCGTTCCCAGTCACAAGGGGCCAGAGGGGGGAGGGGGAGTCGGCTGAAATGTGACGATAGACGACGCACCAGGAGGGGGAGGGGGTAGCAAAAAACGACGTCGCTTTTTTCGGAATTTTACGTAACTTTGAATGTATTATTTTCAATTGAAGTACATTCTGGCAAAGGTTTCTACATACAGAAAAGCTTCCCAGAGTGGTTGTAGGGATTTATTCTATTGATTGTACTGGTATGGTAACGAGAAAACATGATAGTACTGTATGTACTGCACTTTTATCGGGGGGGGGGGGTAAACCGAAAATGACGTTGCCTTTGGGGAGGGGGTTCCCAGAAACGACGCAAGGCGATTTTGGGGGGGAGGGGGGGTCGAAAAATCCGGATTTTGGAACGACATCGTTTATGGACGGTCCCCAAGTGCGCACAAGCTCAGAGTGAGCAACAGTAGTAAGTAGCGATCAGGGATTCAGGTGCGAAACGCCGACCTGACTAAGGTGCCTAATCCTTAGCATTAGACCTTGGAACTGCAACGTTTCGACATTTTAAGAAAATACTGAATAAATACCAGTATACCGGTATTTTTTCAAATATCTACCCAAATTTAACCGATTCCTGGGTATGCTGAAAAATACCTACCCATACCGAACCGATTCCTGAAAATCCCATACCCAAACAACAGTAGACCTGAAATGTGCGAAATGCCAAGTGGTGCGAAATGCCAACCAGAGAGGTGCAAAACGCTGACCAGTGCGAAATGCCGACCAGAGAGGTGCAAAACGCTGACCAGTGCGAAATGTCAACCAGAGAGGTGCAAAACGCTGACCAGTGCGAAATGTCGACCAGAGAGGTGCAAAACGCTGACCGGTGTGAAATGCTGACCAGAGAGGTGCAAAACGCTGACCGGTGCGAAATGCCGACCAGAGAGGTGCAGAACGCTGACCGGTGTGAAATGCTGACCAGACCAGAGAGGTGCGAAATGCTGACTGGTGTGAAATGCTGACCAGAGAGGTGCAAAACGCTGACCGGTGTGTGAAATGCTGGCCAGACAGGTGCAAAACGCTGATCGATGTGTGAAATGCTGATCAGAGAGGTGCGAAACGCTGACCGGTGTGAAATGCTGACCAGAGAGGTGCAAAACGCTGACCGGTGTGTGAAATGCTGACCAGACAGGTGCAAAACGCTGACCGATGTGTGAAATGCTGATCAGAGAGGTGCGAAACGCTGACCGGTGTGAAATGCTGACCGGTTTGAAATGCTGACCAGAGAGGTGCAAAACGCTGACCGGTTTGAAATGCTGACCAGAGAGGTGCAAAACGCTGACCGGTGCGAAACGCTGGCCGGTGCGAAATGCCGACCAGAGAGGTGCAAAACGCTGACTGGTGTGAAGTGCCGGCAAGAGAGGTGCGAAACGCTGACCAGTGTGTGAAATGCTGACCAGAGAGGTGCGAAACGCCAACCAGAGAGGTGCGAAACGCCAAACCGAGAGGTGCAAAACGCTGACCGGTGTGTGAAATGCTGACCAGACAGGTGCAAAACGCTGACCGGTGTGAAGCACCGGCAAGAGAGGTGCGAAACGCTGACCGATGCGAAACGCCAACCAGAGAGGTGCGAAATGCTGACCGGTGTGAAATGCCGACCAAAGAGGTGCAAAACGCTGACCGGTGTGTGAAATGCTGACCAGATCGGTGCGAAACGCCAACCAGAGAGGTACAAAACGCTGACCGGTGTGTGAAATGCTGATGAGAGAGGTGCGAAACGCCAACCAGAGAGGTGCAAAACGCTGACCGGTGTGTGAAATGCTGACCAGAGAGGTGCGAAACGCTGACCGATGCGAAACGCCAACCAGACAGGTGCAAAACGCTGACCGGTGTGAAGTGCCGGCAAGAGAGGTGCGAAACGCTGACCGATGCGAAACGCTGACCAGAGAGGTGCGAAACGCTGCATTGTCATCATGCACCACATTTAGCACCTCTGGATCTCTGAATTTTTATTCAATCACCCAGCTTGGCTCAACACCTTGCATTTGACATTTCTTATAAGTCGGCGATGCTTCTTCTACTGTTCTACACGCAGCCTCTCTTTAACTTCCTGCAATGTGAGATAAATTTAAACAAGACGGTTCTTTAAAATGAGTGTATAAAACTTTTGATAGTTTGTACATTTTGAAGATTCTCTCAGTTTTAGAGGCAGGGACAGATTTTTTGGAAATTTTTTACAAAATTAGACCGGCAGCAGGGGAAAACGTCAGTAAACTTTTATTTGAAGAAAGTGGTTGTGCAATTCTTTCAGATGCAGTTTTCTCTTTCAAATAAGTCTTGCTGATAGTAAGCTCTAAGTTTCAGACCATACTTTCAAAACTCATTTTTGTCTTTCAAGCAATTGTTTCTGACAGTAAACTCTTTAAGTAGTTGTTTAAAAATAAGTTTTGTCTTTCAGACAATTCTGTCAGACAGTAAACTCTTCAAGTATTCCTTTAAAAGCAGTTTTTTGTTTTGCTATTCTTTCAAAAAGCAGCTTTCAGTTGCAAATCACAGTAAATTGTTTTCAGTTTTCGGGGTCACAGACCCAGCAGGAATTGGAATTTTCGGGCCAAATTTTCGCAATAGGTACCCAGTTATCTTGTTAATAAATCCTGAAAATCTGAGCCAAATTCATAGAGAAATGACTGAGAACCAACCGTTCGAGTAAACTCTCCTTCCTGCTGGAGTGTCTTAAAGGCTGCAGCTCTACAACGAGCGAGCCGAACGGCGCCGAGAGCACACGCTTTAAGATACAATTGCATCCTACACGCTTAACGAAAAGCTAATCTTATACCGGCAGCCTTGGCTGCCGGTAAAAACGTAACTCTAAGACCATTGCTATTTTCGCACTTCTACATGTACGTTTTCCTCAATGGGACTTCAGATTGGAGATAAAATTTGTCAGCCAGCTATAGTTTAATAAAGGCAGTGCAGTTTTTTAGACGTCTGTCTGCGGTGGCTTCCAAAGGAAGAACAGCTTGTGATAGAGCCATTTTAAAGAATATAAATTAACACCAACAGCCGTTAAGTGGGCCCCGATCTCAAGAATATAAAGGATTGATATTCCTGTTGCAGTTATTCTGTGAGAAAATGTTGTTCTGCTTGGTGATTGTGGTTGGATTAGCAGGTTAGACGTTGTAAAAGTTTGAGTAGCAGCTCTATATAAAAATTCTGACAAACTACAGGTTTTTCTGAAGTGTAAGAAATCACTAGGGCCATCCATAAACGATGACTGAGTGTGTTTGCTGAAAAATGACGCCAGACTAATATTGCCCAATGTATTTTTTTCAGTTGAGCGGGCTAAAGGAAATGAAGTTGAGATATCGTTTGACATGATTCCAGAGAATGCAAGTTATATTTTTTGTTCGGACCACTTTTCATTCATTAGAAAAGCTTACAGGTCTTGTAAGCAGCTGTTTTAGGTCGAATCGGTAGATTTCGGTTACAAAATAGCGAACCCCGATGAGGAGGTAGTGAGAAACAATAGAAGTAAAGGTTTCTCAGAGATTATCTGGGTTGCAAGAAAAGTCAAAGGCGAGGACATCGAATGCAGCTTCGATAATGAATGCTATTTCACCTATATGGTCATGGACGAGGCCCCATTGGGTAAAACAATCGACTATTACATTTTGATAGGTAACTTTTGCTAGTTTAGGTTTCAAGAGAATACCTATTTTATTTCAGGCGCGGAAACCAGGAAGGTTATTGGAACAGGTAACACAACTTTCCTATACACTGACGCTGTGTCATTCTAATTGAATGTATCTCTAATCTCAATCAGGCAGTTTTTCTGACTTTTTAGTTAAAATTGCACAGAATTACAAAAATGCCTTTCGGAAATGCCAAGAAAAATCGGAGGGTGGTAGGCAAATCGACTGGGCAGGGGAGCATCATAGCCTATAACGCATGTAACGTGTATGGTATCATACTGTGCAGTATGATATCAACCCTTCATCCAACCAGCATCCCATACAAGTTTATTGCAGAGTCTGAAACAAGCGCAGGGGAGGTGTCCACTCAAAAAACTACAACTACAACTGGTGAGCTATTTACCTTTAGAGCTTGACAGCATCCATAAGAAATTCCTCACTACCAAAGAATTTTATGTTACGCAGATTAACATTGACATAGGTCAGGTAGTGCTGATACAGGCAAACTTGTGCCATGCATACAATGTACTTCACTTTATGCAGTGCTCTTTTCTCAGGATTAAGATCAGTAGTGCATTTCAGAGAGATCCACCACTACAACCACCACAATAGCAGCAAAGACAACCACAACTGCTCCATTGGGTACGTTTATATACAGATTGTTGTTTTGTGATGCATCCATCCTTCTACATTTCTAGCTGACCTCACTTGAATTTGTGAAATCCTAACCAACTTAGTCCGATCCGATCCAATCCGATCTGGCGGGGGGTCGTACAATGTACGGCCCTACGATCAGACCTGCAGGGTCCATTTCGTTACCCCTTATATCGTCATCTTGGACGTTTGCCCTTCTTTCACTGCCAAGCCACTCAAGCCATGCTGTTGGGCGCCAGGTACTAAGAGAGCGCCTGGCGTGGTGACGTCATGGTGCTGACAGCTCCCAGCGGCGGCCCGGCCGAGGAGGAGTAAACCGGTATAGGCCATAATGCTGGTTTCTCAGACAACCAACTTAGTCTTTCACCTATCTCTCTCTTCGCCTAAAAACTTTCAAATTTATTTTTTCACGGTACTTTGCCAGTTGTGCATTGCTTTTTGAAATACATAATAGATACAGAAACCGCTGAAGATGGTTAATGCGCCTGACCGTTACACTTGTTATCTTCTGCCTGTTGATTTTGTACTGCCCATCAGACATAACTGCTACTTTCAGAAGAGTTGAAAGCGAGGTGCAATAAGCTGAGAGAGCAGCACACTTTCAGTGATGGTGACTGTTTCGTGAAATACACTAAAGCCAAGCCACAAAGCGCAGCCAAAAATGGATGTCGAGCTTTCGAAGGTGGAAAGTTGCTCTCGCTCGCAGACAAACGAATAGGACTTGTGGCTCGCGATTTGACCTCTAAAATGAAACAGGTAGATCTGTTGTGTAGTAAGGTCTCAGCACCAAAAACCTGACCGTACATGTAACAGGTCCGGGTCGGCCTGCAGGGAGACGAGTAGGAGGTTTTCTCCAGGATGGGGTCCAAAATTTTTAAACAATTTTAAAGGTTCCGGTCAGGAGTATTTAGTATTTGAGCGCAGAAAAAACCCAATATCCAACACCTGAAAAAGCCAATACACTCACAATGATCACTAACAGTTGGCACTATAGTTGCTCAGTGTGGTGCTACAAATTTAGACAAAAGACATTCGATGTCCTCTTGGTGGTGCATTCAAGAAGAACTCAACAGTCACAATAAACCTTAGAGCCGGTGTTCTTGGTAAAAAAGAAGCGATGTATGTAATTCATTCTATTACTTCATTCATTCATACTTTTGGTTGGCTTGCCCATGGGTTCATGAACGCAGAAGGCCAGGGGATAGACTCCCATCCCAAGATTGCTAATGACTTCATAAAGAAATTTTGTTGTTGCAATTGCACCACCTGTTAGTTATTACTAGCGCCACTACTAAAACGTTTTGTTTCGACCGGTAGAAAGGCGTCCATATCCATCCGACTGGGGTACGTTCGAATGAAATAAGTATTGCATATGTGCACCACTTTATTCCAGTATTCGGATTCGATTTGGAGATCAAAGACTAAACATTGTGCCTCTTCGAATGGTGGTTTATATCGGAGGTTATGACAAGAAAACGCTTAGTATCGTTCTGAGTGCAACAAGAGGTCTACACAGTAAATACCACGTCGGAAAGACATCGATCGGGCGACAACCTTTTCCCCTCATTGCAAGAATTGCACCTGAGCATGATGCTAAGATACAGGTGACCCCTCTGGATGAGGGTTTCAGGGTAAACGCCTTTTATGCAGTATATATAGTGACTACACTGTTTTGTTTGAGGTGTCTGTAAACGGATTTGAGACGCTCTACAAATATCAGAAAGGCTACCCATTAGATAAAATCACCCTTGTCCGAATCTTCAGCATAAATCCGCAACAATTGAGTGATGTCTATTCGGTCGATTATGATGGAACGCTCCTGGTAAGTAATGTTTGGAGCAATTCTTTGCAACTCTTGTAGACAGTAAAATTACTCAAATTGCTTGTAAAACAGAGCATTTTTGATGTATCTATTTTTTAGCCCAATTAGCACTAGACCTATGTTTCAGGGTCCGTTAGACCGGTGCTCACGCATTGACTCTGGCAGTGATGAGCAGTGTGTCTGTGTGCATCACCAGTTTGCTGGAAAGCTATTCAAGGTGTCGTGCGCAGCAAAGATGAATTACATCTGTAACTATCCAAGTATTATTTTATTATTTTATTTTTTTATATTATCCATCCTATGCAGACGTCTCTCTCTCTCTCTCTCTCTCTCTCTCTCTCTCTCTCTCTCTCTCTCTCTCTCTCTCTCTCTCTCTCTCTCTCTCTCTCTCTCTCTCTCTCTCTCTCTCTCTCTCTCTCTCTCTCTCTCTCTCTCTCTCTCTCTCTCTCTCTCTCTCTCTCTCTCTCTCTCTCTCTCTCTCTCTCTCTCTCTCTCTCTCTCTCTCTCTCTCTCTCTCTCTCTCTCTCTCTCTCTCTCTATATCTCTCTCTCTCTCTCTATCTCTCTCTCTCTCTCTCTCTCTCTCTCTCTCTCTCTCTCTCTCTCTCTCTCTCTCTCTCTCTCTCTCTCATCAAACAAGGAAATGTTTTGTGTCTGAGTCTAGAACTGTATATTTTGATGCGGGACCTCTTTCAGAACCTGGACTGCCATCCGTGAACTGTAAGGAACCAAAGATACAAACCACATCGGGAACTACTGTATACTGACAACTTCAGCGCTAAGCAGTCTGTGTTCCAAAGTAACTGCAGTCCATTCCATGACAGCTGGCCACTGTCTAGTCAAGAGCACAAGCGGCCGGCCGATGTCTTTTGCAATGGGTGACTGTACCCTGCTGAAAAATGGCCAACTATTGGACATGACCCAAGAATACAGCGAACAGGCTGCCTCAACACTAGCGAAGGCCAAACCGGCAAGTCAAAGCTAGATGCTTTGAGCGTAGGCTGAATGATTTCATTTCTGAAGCCCTGTTGCTTTTGCATACTGCACCAGGCTAAGAACTGCCTACAACTAAATAGTATTCGAATCAGACAAAGCAATAAAAGCAGACTGTATTCCAGACCAGAACAGTGGCCTTCAATCTGCACAATGCACTGAAAGTGGGCTCGCAGTTAAAATTTACCTTTGAGACCGGCAAAGTGACCAAGACTGGTGCTGGTGGAAAGTACTCAAAGTGAGCTGCATGCCGAATAAGACTTGTGTGAGCAGTTAAATGGAGCGGCAGAAATTTCCAGCATCCAGATAGGTTTCTATCAGAGCCTTGCTTCTGAAAAAAAGTTGGTTACCATGCGGCTGGTGTTCCAAATGGGTCAGGAGGGACGGCACAGTGTCTATGCAATGTCATTGGCAGGTGGCAAGTGGTCGACTAGAGTGTTACCTAAGGCGCCATTCGGACTCCCAGAAAATCAAGTGGTCACAGTTAGTATTGTTGTTACTGAAACCGGATTCAATGTGAGTTGCTGGGTTTAACCCCTTCCAATTCATCCTTGAAGTGAATACAATCAGGGATGTGAGCTGTGTTTTTTCGGTGTTTTTTCCGTTTTTTCGAAATAAAACGTTTTTTTCCTAAGGGTCGAAAAAAAACATTAATCGAAACGGAAAAAACTCAAGCTAAAACAGCTAATTTATGTCATTTTTCAGTTAAAAATGGACTTTTGAGATGTATAATAAGCCAGACTGACTCAAAACTGTTAGAAAAACAGCAGAAAAGACCAAATTTAGGGATCTAAAACAGAAAGGCAAACTGCTGTAAGAAACTTTGAATATAGCCTTTATTGAAGGAGCCTGTCAGGGACTGTTTCACGCCTGTTTCGTGATTTATATCTATGTAAGACGTGTGTTTCTGCTCTGAACAGACTTAGGAAGGCGCTAGAAAGCGTTAGGAATCATAAAACCAGGCTAGGGCACACAGAACTTGAGCTGGAGTTTTTTCCGCGATTTTGGAAAAAAACCGAAAAAACCAGGCCGAGGTTTTTCCGGAAAAAATATCGATCCCTGAATGCAATTTCTGTGTTCGGAGGCCTGTGAACGCGATCGGCCAGTAGCGTACCCAAGGGTGTGTAGGGTGGGTACACCCTCCCTTTGTGGCTGAGATAGCAAGGAAAAATCAGGCAAAAATATGAGAAACTAATGAATTCTGTACTATACTAAACTGTCTGTATTATGCTCGGAATCCTTTTTAATGCGTTTTTAAAGGTTAAGTGTTCTCGCCCTGGTCGGGCAGAAGCCTAACCAGGCCTCTTCAAACTAAAACTGTTAATATTTGTCCATTTTGTGCTCAGAATACCATTTAAATGCATTTTTGAAGGCTTATTTTACAATTTTTTTTCGGTTCAACTAGGCAACTTCAAAATTTTACAGCCCCTTTGCGAAATCCTGGGTACGCCACTGCGATCGCCTATTTCGCCCAATACAAACACTGAAAACAGTTCGCGAACTTTAGGAACACTTTAGACACACTTTAGGGACGCTTTAGGAACACTTTAGAGCCACTTTAAGGACGCTTTAGGAACACTTTAATGACACCACACGAACACAGCCACGCACACTGGTATTCATCAGTATCCGCATACGTACTGAACGCTCTGAAACAACCCATGTCGTCACCACTGCAGCATTTCATAAAAACGTGTCCCTAAAGTGTCTCTGAAGTTTCCCTACAGTGTTCCTAAGGTCTCTAAGGTATTCGGGGGTGTTCAGAGGTGTTCGTCATGTGTACGCCCCACCCAATTTTTGTGTTTGTTGGTGTTCGGGGGTAGTATGTCGAAAACTGGCGAATACAAAAGTTTCATGACCAACTCATTTGTTGTGTGTCACGACGGCCCGGCACCCGTGGAAGCGGTGTGTTTGTGGGTTCGAAACCTGTCGAGCCGATGGAAAGTAGTCGATACAAAGCCCAACCCAGGTCGTCGAAAGTCACAATGGCAAGTAGATAAATGGGGACCAAAAAGGCGTTGTCTTGCACACACTGACAGCAAAAGGGGAGGGTTGTTGTTAAGGAGGCTGCCGGACCTTGTGTCTCTTCCTGCTCTATAGCAATTTCAGGAAATGTGTGTGGAGGAGGAACGAATGTGTGATGATTTCGTAATGGTTGCCTGATCACCATTGTTTGTTTGTTTACCAACCGTTTAGCGTTTAGCCTGTGTTTGAAAACTCCTAACTGTTCACTAAGTAGAGATAAGTTTGATCGGGGGTTTCAGGTCAGTGCGGACGGTCGGCATGTGTTACATTACAAGACAATTGCCGGAGCCCCACCCCGCAGAGTTGGGAGAGTAAAGATATACAGTCATCAGAACTGGCCGGGCAGTCTCAATGACATACAGTCTGTTTTTGCCGACGGGTACTATTACGTATGTGATATATTTTATTGGTTTCGTTTCTTTTTGGTACGCATTTTAGGGTCCTTGGAGCCACTGCTCAAGGGTGGCTACGAATCAAGGTCGGAAAGGATGTCAATGTTTACATCATTTAACGGGCCAGATGCACGTTTCTCCTTGTACTGAACACATACCGTTTCTCTGTGACTATGGGGTGAGTGAGTGTAGTATAGACCTATTTTGTAGTGACTATGCATAGTACCTACTAACCACTAACTACAAATTTTTGGGGTTTTGTGACTGCAAATTGATTACGACTACAATTTAGTGATTACAAATTGACTATAAAATACCCATTTGAATTTTTGAACTACCATATAGTGCTGTTTACAGTACCCGGGGAACTATAAATGGAGACAGATTTTTATTCTGAATTGAGCTGTTATAAATACAAAACGTGCGAAAAATACAGTATTTTTGGTGATAAACTTTGCTTGTATGACAATTAACTCCAGCTCGGACTGAACCTAAAGCAACTACAAATTTATTGCAGGAAGGTGAATTAGCGACAAGAAGTTTGGTCATCCCAACTGACTACTTGACAGGTGAGAATGAGAACCGAGGTGCCTATTTTAATTTTAGAAACCAACAAGTTCAAGGTTTCCTTGAGTTGTGCAAGTACGTGCGAGGTGTGTACGAGTTCAAAGGACATTGTTATACAAAGATTCCGGCTGGCAAATCGGTGGAGCAAGCCAGGACCGGCTGCACCCAGCTACCAAGGGGGAGACTGGCAGCTCTGAATGCCCCCAATCTTAGTGAGGCTGCCAAACAGCTCACCGGTGGCACTTCGCGGGTAGGATAAACTGTGCATCAGCTGGGTGAGAACATGTTTTGGCCAAAAACTTTAGCTGCTGTCTGGTCTGTATCCGATTCCTGGTGGACACTTTGGAATGAACAAGACCGCGATTGTTGTGTTGCAGGCCGGTGGAGTATCTCAAGGGGATCTAAATGCTTAGTATGATACATATGTACATGTAATAGGTGACCAGCCGAAGGAGCAGGGAGTTGAGGATTGAGCTTGGAAATTCTAGGGAGGGGGTTGGACACTAAAAAACGCTCAAAAATGGCAATTTTTCGGCTAAGAATTGTCAAAATCGCTGATTTGGGCGCAAATACAGCTGAAAAGTGCTGTTTTACAGACGATTTCAGCAATTTTCGTGTCTGAAATTCTAGAAAATCGCAAAAATTTGCTCACAAAATTAGTTGCCAGACATCTGAGGGGGGGGGCCGGAAAAATCTTCTCTGAGAGATCTGTTTGTCTGGCCTAAGTCGGTTGAGGGGCAGAGCCCCTGTACATGTATGATAAGATAAGATTAAGGGAGCATTTAGTGAGTGTGCTTCAGTTTTGTGCTTGAATTGGTGAACCCCAAAACTGCTGCTACTCCGCTGAAGATCTTCTTTCGCATGGGCATGATATTCAAAGGCAACAGACGAAGATTCCATGACGTTTACGCAGTTGCTCATGCTGGCAAAAGGAGACTGGCGAAGAAGAATTACCAGTTGGTTACTTTTGCCGGAGCTCAACTCGAACACAAAATGATTGGTACAGTAAAGATAACCACTGAACCGAAAGGATTTCGAGTAGGCTTCTCTTTACATTTATAGGGTGAGCCATTTATCCTTCGTCGGTGTCGTCTGGCAGTAGCTTTTGTGTTTTTCAGTCAAATGCGCTGAACAACATGCACACATCTTCAGAATTTTTACGCTAGAAAACTTTGCCACGTCTGTCACTTGAACCACTAGTTTTTGCACAGGGTTTGATGTTTTTTCGAAAAAAAAAACTCGGCCTGTTTTTTTCTTTTTCTTTTTCCTAAATAGCGGAAAAAACTCCAGCCCAAATTCTGAGTATCCTAGACTGGTTTTATTAATCCTAACGCTTTCTAGCGCGTGCCTCAGTCTTTCAGACCAGAAATACACGTGTTACATAGATATAAATCACTAAACAGGCATGCAACAGTGCCTAAAAGGTTCCATCAATAAACTAGATATTCAATTTTTACAGCAGTTAGAATTTTTGTTTTATCATGCCAAATTTGGTCTATACTGTTGTTTTTCTAACAGTTTTGAGTCAGTATGGCCTATTATACATCGCAAAGGTCTATTTTTTAACAGAAAAATGAAATAAATTAGCTATTTTTCGTCGGTCGTCAATTTTCTTTTAATTTTTGTTTTACTACCAAACAGCTCCGCTCCGATTTTACTAATTTTTGTTTTACTAGTAATTTTACTAATTTAACTACGATTTTACTAGTGATTAGGTGAAATTTTGCATCAATATCAGTAAAATAACAGTAGTGACGAATACTGCAGTTACACAAAAGGAAACCGATGACAAACAAATGACCCAACCTGTACCTGTATGGAGTTTGGTTGTTTGGCGGACAAGCAATCAGTTTTGTTAATTGAATGAAAGGTGAAAAAGTAAGGCGTGTGCAATGGCGTAGCTGGGAATCGAACCCAGCACCTTTGGATTGCGGCCCAGTGGGTGTTAGTGCGATACGCGACCGGTGCGTTACGCCGACTAATTAAAAGGGTGCCTTACGCCGACTGACGCTCTAACCACTGAGCTACACGCCGATGCCAGGGCAACGCCTTAAACTGACTGTCTTACCCAACACAGTGTGCATTCGGTCAGAGTCTTTGCCTCACCTTTTTGTATGCAATGACTTTTCAGATCAACGTAAAGGGAGTTGAACGATTCTACAAGTACTACCCTGGATACCCAGCCAAAAAAGCAACGCACATTCGTGTTGTTACTTATTATAAAAATGTCTTCTACACTGTACTGTCGGTGGAATATGATGGCCAATACTTGGTATAGTGTGTATTTATTTTATGTAAACAAGGCACTTGTGTGTAATGGTGCGGTGCTTGAATGGGGAAGGGTAGGTTACTAACTCTTAGACGCAGAAATTTTTTGCCTGCCTGGCCATAGAGACATGCAATGCGTGCCTAAAAATGGTAATCACGCATTCACTCAAATTTTCAAAAAAGCGTGATTGACTGTGAGTGGCCAATCACGCATTGCATGCAGCACTGTGCATTGTCTGATAAAAAAGCGTGATTGACGTGTGACCGTCCAATCACGTTTTTGCACTTTCATTTTCCAATCACATTTATGGCTAACAAACAGCCGCACGCAAAGCGTGATTCTATGTGGGTACCTACTCAAAATGGAGTAGCTTCTGCTAGTAAGGGCTAAGGCCTAAAAGGGCAAAGAGTTCTTTGCAGGGTCCGCCTGGTCGCTGCTCTAGAGTTGAGACAACAGATAGTGACAAATGCTCATGCGTCCACCATTTCACTGGAAAAATGTGGCCCATCAGCTGTAATGGAAAGAAGTCCTTTATGTGCGATTACCCTGGTAACTTCTTAGTTACCGATTTGAACTCTCCTCCATCTGTTTTCATTTAGGTCCATGAAAGAACAGATTCCAGTGTGGTAGTTGGTGTTTAGTTGATATGATGGAACCTTTGTTTTGTTTATAAATTCATTGGAATGTAATCGAACACTCAATTAATCAATACTTTAAGAAAATTCGTGAATGGCACCGAAGGCATAAAATACTGTCACATTAATATAAGGACTATAAAGATATTTTTACAGATTTCCCGACAGTCACTAAACAATCCACACAACATTATCCGATTAGCCAAATGCATTCAATTGCTGACAACACAACAAGCGTCTTTTAAACAGTAATAGTATGGTCGTTACAGTTGTTCCTATTATCACACAGACAAATATAGAGTTCCTTGTTTGGCAGTCGACTTCCCAGCTCTGCTATGTCACTGCGCATTCTAAACTCACACGAGTTGGTCACATTGAGTGGTCGTGTTGGAGCAGAAATTATCATATCATCTGCACAGCCGCGCGAGAAACCAATCAGCTCCTTGCCTAAATACAGTCTCAATGGATCCTTCATTGACAACAACACTGTTGTTTAAACCTGCCACCACTACAGTTTCGGCAATGCTAATGCAGAAACTATGACACCAGACTTTGGACACATGTGATGACTTCAGTCCAGCCATTCTTCCACATTGGTCCGTCATTGGTTGCTTCTTGAATAATTCGTCCACATACCACACATGGCTGTAGACTGAACTCATGCAACTGTGACAGCGAAGACCTAGTAGACAAGATGCACTCAAAAGGATGAGCAGCAAAGAGATGATGTACGTTTAAGAGCTTGTGAAGGCGCTGTGTGGTTATTGCAGTAGGTCGAGTTACAAATACATAAGTCCATTGTTGAAGAATTGCTGTGTATCAATCCAGGTATAGTGACATTGGTGACTTGTTGACAACCAGTTTGAAGTTGTCCGGTAGTCAGTTCTCTTGTTCCAAAGCCCATACACCCACGAAGATAATTTAGATTGTGATCTGATGATATAGAGGCTGTACAGTCTAAGCTAGGTTTCGCTGCGAGAGAAGCGCCGTGCATTTCACTTATGCATGACGCGCTGATTATCCGATTTAGATACAGTGACACTATCCATCACTTATTTGGTACCGAGGGCTTCTATTCAGCACTGTGATCAGGTTTTAGGCTTCTATGTAGGTTTGAGATGAAGTTAGACTTAGTTTTAGATTACATCTTAGTCTTTAGTTAATATGGTAGGTTTCCGCTAATGGGTGGGGGTAGTGTCCCACAATTCCCGAATGCTTCCTCAGAAAATCTTTAAATTGCTACCGTAATATCTCATGTTTTCGTGTTGAAAAACCCCAAGACTATGTCAAGTACAGTAGCTAGAAACAAACGGATTTAAGAAAATCGAAAAATTTTGCACAAAAAAGAACCCGAGTCGATTCTGAATATCCTTTAGTTCACGAAAAGACTGCTGCTGAGTCGTGTGATAAGCTTTGTTGTTACTGTTGTTTCTTACCTACAAGTGTAAAACAATAACCAGAACAAGCAGTCCTTGCTAGGTTCCAATTGGTTCCCAGAGCACAAAGGTCGCCCATAGAGTAGTTAGAAAAATCACGACTGTCACAGACGAAACACGACAAATCTACAAATCTTTTTTTACAGTTTCAGTCCAAAGCTTGAACACAACTCTTTTACCAGCCGCCGAAATTAGTGTGTTGTCCGAAACTGACACGGATGATTTGAAAATGTGATTGTTGCACAGGTGCCCCGTGCATGTGCACATGTGCATATTTCTCTCACTCAATAGGGCCATTTTGAGCAGTCTTCGCAGTTTCATGCTTCTGCACGAGTTTGTATTGTTCTGGCTGAGACAAATTCCAGGGAAAAAGAGTGAATCAAAGCAACCGCGAATGAAGCGACGCGTGCTTGGGTCTGTAACAGTATACGATGCAGATATGATGGTGAACAAATTACTATCACCATTCTCCACATCAAAGAAAACCATGGTTGTGCAGAAGCTTGTGCAGGGCTGGGTGTCAATCAGATCCAAGTTGCTCAAACCATTGCAGTGGTCGGTAAACTTGTCAGGCTTAAACTTGTAAATTCGCCCCAGCATGAACACCTCCCACATTTTCTCGTAGACTGTGCTCACACAGTAATAACAGTTGAAGTGAATGTTCTGTTCTGCAAAAATATTTCAAATAATTTAAGAACATCATGACAGTAGGCACAGCACAGCCCGGTCCGGGCCGACCTGGGGGGATAGGCGAGTTTTCCGTCAGGTGGGGGTCTCGCCCAGATGAGAGGTACAATATTTCAAACAGCTCGAAAAGCCTGGACATGCGTTCTTAGCACGTTTTTTTTTCAGTGAGGAGGTTAAAAGTGGCTATTTTAAGCTGCCACATAGCGTTTTAGGGCTAAAAAGAAACAAAAAATGAGGAAAATGGCTTCTAAAAACACCGATTTCTCTTAATTTTCAGAAGGAAAGTAAATTCGGTTTCCAAAGGCATTATAAGCGGGTTTCAAGATACAAATAAGCGATTTCTGTGTATTTGGGGTCGGGAGAGGGTTCCTTAAACTGTCTCTGGGGTGAGGGGTTTGGCCTTTCTAGCTAGGGGTAACCCCTCAAACCCCTTTAGTAGATGTATGTTAGTTGGTGCTATTTGGCTTGTAATTCAGAAGAAGCAGTTTTACCCATTGTGACAGTTTTTGGTGTGTTGTCAGTTGCTGATGTACTAGTTTCAGGGTCTGTGTAACGGTGTCCATTGCACATTTCTGTGTTGCAACAACATACTGTCATGTTGCCGTGTAGCACCTGCAAGCTCAGCAACATAGTAGATTCGGAAGGTATAATATCACAAAACAGCCACTCCTCACAAAAACATCAGAAAATGAGATGTCGCGTCTTGGTCATCAGTAATTTACGCCATCCTATGTGTCACGGCAGTCCCGGCACCCGAGGAAGTGGTGTGATTGTGGGTTGAAACCTGTTATGGCGATGGGAAGTAGTCGACATAAAGCCCAACCCAGGCCGTCGAAAGTCAGCAATGGCAGGTACATAAATGGGAACCAAACCGGCGCTGTCTTGCACGCACCAACAGCAAAAGGGGAGGGTGTTGTGACTGCTGTGGGAGGCTGCGGACCTTGTGTCTCTGCCTGCCTTATGGCAGTTAGCTGCTCTTAGTTCGAAAGGACGATGACGACAATGACAATGACAACGACAGCAACTTCAACAATGACAACGACAATGACAATGACAATGACAATGACAATGACAATGACAATGACAACAACAACGACAGCAACAATGACAATGACAACGACAACGACAATGACAATGACAACGACAATGACAATGACAATGACAATGACAATGACAATGACAATGACAACAACTCCTACCTGGTCATCTGAGCCAAGCGACAACTCATTTTGACGATGGCAGCCTTGACCGAAGGCCGAGCAGTTTGTAATGGGGGACCGTTTACCGGCTGAGTGACCACAGGTTCTGAACGAGCCAGAAAATTTGAATGCAATGCCTTCTGTAACATGGACAGTGTATACATAAAACGCTTACGCAACAAAACACGCAAACGTGGAGATTTCAGTTCAGTGTCATTGCCCTGCAGTTCCACACTGACACACCAGCCATCCAAAGTTTTACAGTCCTCCAGTTCTGAAGACCCAATCATTTTAGTCCACTGCCCTGTAACAGTGCGGTAGAACAGATCAGCATGTCGATGACAGGAAATTTTTCTCTCTTTGATTTTAACAGTTCTCATGTAGAGTTGCTGATTGCACAGATGACCCGAGTGACAGCAGCACATGGTCATGTTGCCAACGATCATTGAGCCCGGAGGGTCGATGGACATTTGGTTGTACTGGTGACAGCCAACTCCCTGGCCCTGGCAGTGCAGGTTCCACGGCGGTTCCTCTGCACATGACAGCAGTGTGCCCTTGGCTGTTTGGTTCTCGTTTCCTAGAACAGAATCTCTTATTCTGCAATGGTATTTGGGCTTGTTGCTACCTGGAGTGTACAGCTGTACAGTGTCGTGTAGATACAAACTAAAGCAATATTGAGCTCTGTGGCAAAACAGGTCAAATTCAACATGGTTGGTGGTGCCGTTTTCAGTGATAAACTCGAAGTCTCCCTTCTGCCTGCATTTCAGCCGATACGCAGGACCAAACTCTTTGTTGCAGTTGGGTCGATCGCAACAACACACTTGCAGGGCGCCAAGCAGTAAGCCTGAGCTCATCTGTAGCTCTGTGATATTTCGACAACCTCTGCCCAGTTTGTCACAGTCGGCTTGAACTATCTGAGTGGAGTTGACAGGCTTAGAACAAACGTCAAACATTCCTTCTGCCTCTGTGCCATTCTGTGCTGAACAAAAGTATGTGAAAGACGAGTTTAGCTGTTTTACTAATTTTTGTTTTACTGATAATTTTTCCAATTTTACTGCGATTTTACTAGTCATTAGGGGCAATTTTGCATCAATGATGCCAAGATCTTATGAATAATTAATGTTGGCGCTAAATAGTTGCTACAAATTTGATCATGATACGAGGTTCTCAAAAACTTTAGAGACAAAAATGTGTGAAATTGGACTGACAAAAGTGAGCCCACATAATGTTTTATTGCTAAATTGATCAAGAATTTGGAGAATCAATGCAACCAATGCGATTTTAGTATAGTATAGACGAAGAAAAGTTAGTAATACTAGTGGTATTTTACTAGTAGTCAAATGGTAGTAAAAAGTAAAATTAATAGTCAATAGTAAAGTAAAAATAAATAAAAATATCAAATGGCGTCAATCGTAAACGGAAAATTTTCTACTACAAAGTATTTTACTAATTTCCGGTTATTTTCAGCCAAAATTATGATCAATTTGGCACTAAAAGATGTGTGGGTGTACTTTCGTCAGCCAAATTTCACACGTTTTTGCCTTTAAATTCTGTTAAACGTCGTATCGTTAACCATATTCAGCAACTATTTGGCACCAACATCATCTTGTTTGTATGATCTTGGCATCATTAAATGCAAAATTGCACGAAATAACTAGTAAAATCGTAGTATTATTTGTAAAATTATTCGTAAAACAAAAATTAGTAAAATAGAAGCTGCTTGGCAGTAAAACAAAAATTAAAACAAAATTGAATGGCTGAATTTGTGGTAAATTTAGTAAACAGTAAAACAAAACTCCACCATATTGGCAAAAGAACATAACTTGGCATCATACTCTGAACAAGTACCTGTTCTGAAGCATTACTTTACCGCAACAAAACTGTAGTGCAACTGCTCCAAAAACCTCGTGACAAAACAAAAGTAACAAAAACACTATTAGTTCATGGTATATTGACGAGGTGATTTATAAGCCCTCAAATATTATATTAGACAACTATTAGGGTAACGACTCTACGTATAAATTGCGTTGTACTGCGTCGCATTGCAAAATGAAATGACTGACTGGACGAACAAGAACACAGTTTTTCGGCCGAAATTCGTTATTCGTCCCAAACAAAAACTCCAGAATAAACTAACCGGTGTCAACTTCGGAGTAGTACCTGACCTTGCCAATTGCTCTGACTCTAACACACCAGCCATCCAGTGAACGACAAGTCTGGGACACTTCCGAGAACAGTTTTAGTGGTTGCCAGACGTTTTTGTACTTTCTCAAGAATTCGTTCTCTTGATGACACGCAATCAGCTTTTTGGTCACTTTCTGCACGACCGCTTTCACTTTGAAGTTGGTCAAACTGAAGTTGTACCTGGTCGCACACACACATGGCAAATTTGTTTGAAAATAAAGAAATGAAAATAGAAAAATGTATAATTTTGTGGACATGGGTTTGCTATAGCCACTAGGTAGACTGATTTAAAGCCGTTCTGTTTACATCAGTTGTAATTTTACACCGGCAGCAATAAACTCTATTCACTTGCTAAGAGTGGCTGAATTAATTTGAGCCAGTTTTGCTGTGCTTGACAAAAATGAAGTCATCTACCGGAATTTTCCACCTATAAGAGCGGGTCTTATAACCGGAAAATGCCTAAATTTGGGTACAATTTTGCACCAGTTATAAGACCCGGGTCTTGTAGGTGGAAAATCTATATTTTACAATCAAAACTCGATGTTCTGCATGCAAAGCGTGAAATACACTGGTTTTGATCTTTGCAACAACTGACTCTACGTAAATCTGAATAGCTCAGTTTCAACCAAGTTTTAAAAACTTAGACAACTTAGAAGCTCCAATACGAGCTATGCCAACAGTACCGTAGTTTTGCACCTATAAGACAGGGTCTTATAACCGGAAAATGCCTAAATTTGGGGTCACATTTTTGCACCAGTTTTAAGACCCGGGTCTTGTAGGTGGAAAATCTATATATACAGGGTGTGCCAAAAAAAAACAACCCAGCAGATTTTTCGCTGTAGCAACCGCAATTCTCAACCGATTTGAATGAATCCTTTTTAGATTAAAGATAAATAAATTCTTAAAAGATTGCTGGAATTTTCATTAATGTACTCTTCTTAGTTCCTGAGATATTGGCTCTCAAAATCAAAACAGTGATTTTGGCAGTGAACAAGAGGGATATTTTTATTATTCTGCACTTCGTAATAAAACGGATTCCTGCTACTGCTAAGGGCTCTTGGAGGCTTCACAGGTGACACAGAAACTCTGTTTACTTCAACACTAAAGTATCATTAGCCCCAGCAGTAGGAATCTGCTTTATTATGAAATGCCACGGAATCGCTCTTGTTCTTTGCCAAAATCTGTTTTGACTTTGAAGGCAAATATCTCAAGAACTAAACTGCGAATCTCAATAAAAATTGCACCAATCTTTGAAGAATTTATCAGTCTTTCATTCAAAAAAGGGTTCATTCAAATCGGTTCAGATTCATGTTTACAAAAGTAAAAAAACTGCTGTACTGTTCTTTATCACTCTTGTTCATTGCCAAAATCTCTGTTTTGATTTTGAGGACAAATATCTCAGGAACTAAGCAGGCTATCTTAATAAACGGTACATCAATCTTTCAAGAATTTATTTATCTTTCATTTAAAAAAGCATTCATTCAAATCGGTTGAGGTTTGCGGTTGCTACAGCAAAAACTCTGCTGGGTTGTTTTTTTTTGGCACACCCTGTATTTTACAATTAGAACTCGATGTTCTGCATGAAAACCATGAAATACACTGTTTTTTATCTTTGCAACAACTGACTGTACGTTTAAGTCTGAATAGCTCAGTTTTAAACAAGTTTTGAAAACTTAGGCAACTTAGAAGCTCCAATATGCTTACAGCAGCTATCTAAACCTATCAAATCAAGAATTTTACCAAGATTACGCAGGTTCTAGAACGATTCTTGAACGATCTGAGTTCGAAAACTCCATATCCATTAGTTATCGTGTATAAAATGTAACCAAAAACACAGTATTTTGAGCTTATACCTGGAAAATACCCCTGACAGACCCTGCTTTCTGACCACCTGCTATAAGACCCGGCTCTTATAGGCGGAAAACTCCGGTACCACATTTATCAAATTTTATTTAGACACAAAACGATTCTTGTGAATGACAGCTAGCCAAACTTCGTAAGCAACATTGTATTCAAGCTTTTCGGTCATAAAACTGTTGCCTAGCCCTTGCATCTTGTAAGCAAATTTGTACAGACACTTTGCATTAGCTTCAGGTCTGCTTATAAAATCATCATACGCCTTCTTTCCAGATGCAAACATTACCAGCACTGCTTGAAAGTTGAGAAATAGTACCAATTTTGTATCTTTCTCTTTTCTTCCCTTTCTAGAATCGGTTAGGCATATTGGCTTAATTACTTTGGAAACTTGGTCCTGTTGTTGAGTTTGCAGAAAGTTGGTCAATTCTTGTACCAATATTTTCACATCACTTGGAACCCAGAGGAAGGCTACGGTATCTGAGCCAAGTTTCTGGGCTACTTTTTCAGCGTGCCATTTAAGGGCAATCTCAAACTTGTCCGGCAGTTTGGAAAGTTCGTCCAAAAATTCAGTCACAATTACATCTTGATATCCCTCCTTTTCATCGTTTATCGCTCGTTCTGTATCAGAATGGGCGGTGTGTCCCACAACGAAAAAGTAAGAAATTCTATTTCTCTTCGCTTCTTTTCCCCAACTGTCTCTAATAACGTGTCGCAAGAAAATTTCGCCCGGGGCGCTGGGAATGTAGATAATCGCTCTAGAATCCCATCTAGTGAGCCAGAGAAATTCTTCCAACGATTCAGACTGAGATTTGTGAACGGAAATCCAAGAAAATAGACAAATAAGTGAGAGTAGTATCAAAAATAGTCTGACGTTCGCTCGAGAGCGCATAGTAGAAATGAACCAGTTTTATTACTAGGCACTAGAGAACGCACAAACTATGTATGTCAGTTTAACAATACCACCGAACTAGGCTGGTCTGGTATAAATGAGAGTGCGACTAAAATACGTGTTACTCTTCCTAGCTTTAATTGTACTTATATATTCTTCTGGCTTATACTTCGTTCTGCCAAACACCGGACCTAAAAGATACGAGTTTATTCTTGAACCCAGATTGAAGCCCTGTTCTCCGTCAGTTTATCCTGTCACGATTTATGTGCGCTGTGTAGGCGCAAAACCGGATCAAAGAACGGTTATCAGACAAACCTACGGAGCAGTAGCTGAAAAACTGAAAATTCCGGTGATTTTCGTCGTGGCAGGCTCAACGGACAATAAAGTACAAAAGCTTTTGACTAAGGAACAGGAGCAATTCGGCGATTTGTTACAAGCTTCTTTTATTGATAATTACCACAACTTGACACTGAAAAGTTGGGCCGTACTTTACTGGCACAATGAGCAGTGTGGAGCGAAGGATAGCTTCCAATTGTGGGCAAACACCGATAATATTATTTTCCCGGACAATCTGTGGAGTTTCCTGGAACGCTTCGGCGGAAAGTTGAGGAAAATGGCAGCGATCGTCGGTGAATGTCATTTGGGCAAGGTAAATGTTTTGGTTTTTCGTGTCTAAAGGTCTTTCGCGCATTGCTTTTTTTTAACCTCTGTACAAGCGCGCGAACCATTTCAATAATGAGCAGGAACAATTACAAGAGGCGAGTTGGGCGGTTACGAATATCCGCCACGCAATTCACGCCTATAGACTTTCAGTGAAAATAGATAGATCCATTATCTGAGTGGAAAATCACAGTGGGAAAACATATATGTTTTTTTATGTATATGTTTTGAAACATAAGTACGTATATTTTTTATTAAACACACATTCTATGTTTATGGCTATGTTTCTCAATATGTTTGTAGGTAAAATATGTTTCTATGTGTATTTTTGTGAGGCCAATATATTTCTCGAGACATATACATATTTTTGCTGTAAGAATTGATGCTTTCATGACTATTATTGTTTACTGTGCATTGCTAGAATTTTCCAAAATCTTTAAATTATCCACTTTACTATTTAGATATACTGTCTGTATCTAAATTGTTACAGCCGTTAAAAGCAGGAAATTCAGAATTAGAAGTATATTATCAAAAATTTAGAAGAACAAACCACTTTTAGACTAACATGTTTTCTGTTTAAAATATGAACAGATATCAGCACGTATTCAAGTTGTCAGGACTAGGGCGAATTTTCGCGAGACAACTTTATTTGCAACGTGAAACATTTTTATCCTCAAAGAGCAATAAAACAATGGCAATAGATTGCAGTACCCATCTAACATACTTAAAGAATTTCTATCTATGGCATATTATCCGTGTAATAGGAGATAAATAATCTCATAGTAACTAAACTATAAATCAACCTTCCCTGAACCGAATCCACAGCCTCGCAGCTAAAATTGATATTTTAGTAATTTTTACATAAACAAATTTCCAAACTTTTTGAGACCTTTCAAATTTTGGACCTCTCCATATGGTACTTATGAATTCAGGTACTTATGAGTTCAGGGATGAATATTTTTCCGAAAAAACCTCGGCCTGTTTTTTCCAGTTTTTTTCGGTTTTCTTCCCAAATCGCGGAAAAAACTCCTGCTCAAGTTCGGAGTATCCTAGCCTGGTTTTATGATTCCTAAATATAAAGGTGGGATCCATCTCCCATCCACCTGCTGGTAGGCGTAAAGTGCCTACACCCTCTCCGCGGCAAAGGGGCCGTCCATAAACGACGTCGTTCCAGAGGGGGGAGGGTGGGTCGGCTGAAATGCGACGATAGACGACGCACCAGGAGGGGGAGGGGGTTAGCAAAAAACGACGTCGCTTTTTTCGCAATTTTAGGGAACTTTTAATGTATTATTTTCGATTTATGTACATTCTGTCAAAGATTTCTACATTCAGAAAAGCTTCCCAGAGTGGCTGAACGGATCTATTCAATAAATTGTACAGTATGGCAACAAGAAAAAATGACAGTACTGCATGTACTGCACTTTTATCGGGGGCGGGGGTAAACGGAAAACGACGTAACCTAGGGGGAGGGGTCCCAAGAAACGACGCAAGGCGATTTTTGGGGAGGGGGGTCCGAAAAATCGGGATTTTGGAACGACGTCGTTTATGGACGGCCCCAAAGAGCTGTTACCCATCCAAAGAAGGTACAGGGTGTCTCAAAAAATGATCACATTTGTTTTGACTGCCCTTTCCGCAAATTTCGACTAAATAGGCTGAAATTTGGGCTGTAGGTAGGTGCCACAATTCGGGGAATTTTATATGTTAAAGTTTGGTGCACTAGGCTTGCCTCATTCCCGAGAAATTTCAAATAAAGTGAAATTTGTTAAATTCAATAGCGAAAGCCGGTCACCGAAAAATGGGAACATTTCCTTTTCCTGTATCTTTTCTAATCTTTGTCGGAATTGGATGAAATTTGGAGTGTAAACGCAGAAGTTCAGGGTAATTCATATGTAAAAAGTTGACGCATGAACTCCAACGCTATCGTTAGAGCTTAATCTAACGTTTCTTCTGTGACCGGCTTTCGCTATTGAAATTACCAAATTTCACTTTTTTGAAATTTCTCGAGAATCAGTCAAGCCTACTGCACCAAACTTTAACACATAAAATTCCCCGAATTTTGGCACCTACGGCCCAAATTTCAGCCTATTTGGTCAAAATTTGCGGAAATGGCAGTAAAAAGAAATGTGATCATTTTTTGAGACACCCTATACTACAGTAATTATTCTTTGTCTAAATACCCAACCAACCAATAACAAAATTCTAACGTCTAAAAGACACAAGGAGCCACTTGGCCATCCAGAGATAAAAGCTAGTGCACGTTATTTTTGGCAGGAAGATCCAATACTTTCCTTTCGCGGAGCCAAGAACCCACAATCGCGCATGTATCTGTCACGTGACGTATGGCCTCATGAATTGCTGCCGCCCCACTGCTCAGGTTCAGGGGTTCTGTTCAATCCCGAAGCAGTCAGACGCATTCTAGCCAGAACTTCAAAGGATTCTGACGACTTCCTGATGGAATTTTGGCAGGACGACATTCTACTGGCTGGACTCTACGCCACACAGGCGAATGTCGAATTGATCGACAGCGAACTGTTTCTGTCACTCAAGTGGAAGCAGTGTAGAAACGTGGCCAAGGATAAATCGTGTCGGAAAGTGATTTCGCTTCACGATGGGAAATTGAAAGACAGATTGGTCTTCGTGAAAGCCTGGAACGAATTCAACTTTCAGATGACTGTTGTTGATCTTCCGCCATAACAGTTGGTTTGTGGTTCGGTAGACCGTAAAACTTCTAATAATAGCGCCCTTTATGGACAGCTCAAAAATATATACGTGCACGCTTTAATAGTAGCGCTCCCACGCGCACTACTATCAACTACTGTTATTTTACTATAGTATAGTAAAACAAGACGGTTCTTCAAAATGAGTGTACAAAACTTTATATAGTTTGATCAATTTGAAGATCCTCTCAGTTTTAGAGGCAGAGCCAGATTTTTTGGAAATTTTTTACAAAATTAGACCGGCAGCAGAGGAAAACGTCAGTAAACTTTTTTTGAAGAAACTGGGTGTGCAATTCTTTCAGATGCAGTTTTCTCTTTCAAACAAGTCTTGCTGACAGTAAGCTCTTCAGATAATTCTTTCAGATGATTTTCCCTTCCAATCCAAAGAATTCTGGCACTCTTTAGGCAAATCTTTCAAAAAGCAGCTTTCCCTTCCAAATAATTCTGGCACTCTTTAGGCAAATCTTTCAAAAAAAGGCAGCTTTCGCTTTCGAAGAATTCTGGCACTCTAGGCAAATCTTTCAAAAAGCAGCTTTCGCTTCCAAAGAATTCTGGCACTCTTTAGGCAAATCTTTCAAAAAGAAGCTTTCGCTTCCAAAGAATTCTGGCACTCTTTAGGCAAATCTTTCAAAAACAGTTTTTGCTTCCAAAGAATTCTGGCACTATTTAGGCAAATCTTTCAAAAAATCAGTTTTTTTCTTTCAAGCAGTTATGACACTCCGTAGGTAAACCAAAATTGTGCAGGTACAATATAGGTATCCAAAGGCATTGATAATAAATTGAGTGATGGGAGAAACTGACCTTTCCTGTGTTGGACTACAGTAGGATATCAATAGAAAGCTTGAAATGCACTAAATAAATGGATCAAAATATTACCATATTCTTATTCCTTCTATTTCCGTTTAAAAACCCCAACAATACTGCAGTCAGTAGTACGTACATACGTATCTATATTACTGACACTCTTTTAAGTAATTATTTCTGATAGTAAAAGTTTCAGACCATACTTTCAAAACGCTTTTTTTTGTCTTTCAAGCAACTCTTCAAATATTCCTTTAAAAAGCAGTTTTCTGTTTTGCTTCTTTGAAAAAACAGCTTTCAGTTGCAATTCACAGTAAACTGTTGTCAGTTTTCGAACCACGGAACCAGCAGGACTTGGAATTTTCGGGCCAAACTTTCGCAATAGGCACCCAGTTATCTTGTTAATAAATGCTGAAAATCTGAGCCAAATTCATAGAGAAATGACTGAGAACGAACTGTTCGAGTAAACTCTCCTTCCTGATGGAGTGTCTAAAGCCTAGCAGCTTTACAACGAGCGAGCCGAACGGCGTCGAGAGCACACGCTTTAAGATACAATTGCATCCTACACGCTTAACGAAAAGCTAATCTTATACCGGCAGCCTTGGCTGCCGGTAATAAAAATTAGTAATACTAGTGGTATTTTAATTTTACTAGTAGTAAAATAATAGTAAAAAGTAAAATTAAGAGCCAATAGTAAAGTAAAAATTAAATTAAATTAACAAAGGCCGTGAATAGTAAAATTGCCATTTTTGGAGAATTCCAGCGAGAATCTTGATCAATTTTGCAATAAAAGATGTGTGGGTCCAGTTTTGTGGGTCCAAATTGACACATTTTTGTGCGCCTACAGTTCTGGGCAACTTCGTATCAGGATCAAATTTAGCAACTGTTTGCACCAAATCAAAATCTTGGCGTTATTGACTCAAAATTCCACATTATGACTAGTAAAATCGTAGTAAAATAGTAGTAAAATTAGTAGAATTATTAGTAAAACAAAAATTAGTAAAATCGGAGCTGCCTGGTAGTACAATAAAATAAAAATTAATTTGACAGGCTGTATTTGTAGTAATTTTAGTAAATAGTAAAATAAAAATCCACTAGTAAAATAACAGTACTATCAACGCTTTCTACGTGTTTCCAATGTAGAATGCTGTCCCTTTGAGACAGTTTTCTTTGATTTAAGCTTGCAAACATTAGTCAGACTAAAACTCATATAAAGATTGCTTGTGTTTAAGACAAAAATAGCCTGTATTTTCAGAAAAACGAGGATACTTGAGATGGCCAATGTAGCATTAAAATAATAAACGCGCACCCTCCAATAATAGCACCCCAAAAGCAATCACGAAAAAATAATAGTGCTGCGCTATTATTAGAAGTTTACGGTATTAAAATTAGAGTACAGCTTCTGAAGCTTGAATAAATGTTGTCTACAAGCCAAAGTATAATAGAGTATTGAAACATTCTCTATCTTCCTGTACAAGAGGACTGAAAGACAAATGGAATGCGAAGAGTACAGCTATGTATGTACATAGTTCCAACCCACAAACAACCGCTCTCGCAGATGCCGGGGCCGCCGTGACACAGGGGATTGTGTAAACTACACTTGGCCAAGACGCCACTTTTTCATTTTGCAGGAAGACCCTATACTATCCTTCCACGGAGCCAAAGATCCCAATTCTCGCTTTTATTTGTCACGTGATGTATGGCCTCATGAATTACTGCCAGACCACTGCTCAGGTTCAGGGGTTCTGTTCAATCCGGAAGCAGTGAGACGCATTCTAGCCAGAACTTCAAAGGATTCCGATCAGTTTCTGATGGAATTTTGGCAGGACGACATTCTACTAGCTGGACTGTACGCCACACAGGCGAATGTCGAATTGATTGACAGCCAACTGTTTCTGTCACTGCTGACTAACTGGCAACACTGCAGGAACTCTGACAAAGATAAATCATGTCGGAAGGTGATTTCGATTCACGATGAGAGATTGAAAGATCTATCGGTTTTCTGGAAAGTCTGGAACCAATTCAACTTACTGTAGTACTGCTAAAATGCGAAAACAGAAGAAATCGTTGCCAAATTGCACTCAACTGTATAGTACTGTTGGAAAGTCCGGGGTTAAAAAAATAAGTTCAGGTTCAAGTCAAGTCCAACATCGAAATTTCAGGTTCAAGTCCAGGTTCAAGTCCATCATCTAAAAAACCTGGACAATAGGTTCAGGTTCAAGTCCACTGATAATTTCAAGAATTATTGAAATTTTGCACTGCTCGCAACTTTTCTGAGCTATATAAGCCTGTCTACTAGTAATGAAAGACGAAAACCACATTTTATGGGGCAGTAGTTTCGTTTTCTCGCATATTCAGTTTGAAAAATAGGTGTAAAAACAATAAACCATGAAAATGTTGTACAATCCAACCGAAAATTTGACAAATTTTGCCTAAATTTTTACTCAAATTTTGAACCTATTGAGTGAGTCCAGAAAAACGGGACAGGTTCAAGTCCGGCTGAAATAAAATAGGTTCAGGTTCAGGTTCAAGTCCACAGATTTCAGGTTAAAAACCTATTAATAAGTCCAGGTTCAAGTCGGACTTGCCAACAGTACTGTATAGTGGACATCTATTTCGGTTAATGATGTTTCACTGTGAATACTTTAATTGGGTGTTGTGTTTATACGTACTTGACAGTAGTGATGCAAAAATTTAATTTAATTGTAATTGAAATTCGCATAATTGGCCCGTTTTTAATTTCAATTCAATTAATTTAATTTAATTGAAATTGAATTGAAATTCGCCTGGAATTTCAATTATATTTTCAATTATTTCCTGTGGTGAAAGTAAGTATTAGAGAGTATTTGAGTATTAGAGAATGATTTCAAACAAAACCTACAATGTACCTATGGTTTGTCACCTCTTTATCACTGACCTCGGATGGAGGATGAATGGACTGTGCCGGCGGGGCCGTAGCCCCTGCGTTAGGCCACACTGCGGGCCCATCATGCAAACCCACACCCTGCCCTTCCTTCGCTGCCTTCACTACCGTACTAGCTAGCTGGCACACATCCTCGGTGTCATTCTGGGCGGGTCTCAGTGTAACTGTCCCGTTCCCGTATGTCCCAAACTCCCAACACATGTGTGGTTGGTATTGTCATTGTAGCTTAGGTGCTTAGGCAGTTCCAATCAGTTCCCATTTTACCTACTCGCTGTCGCCAGCTTTCGGTGGCCTTGGTTGGGTCTTGTGACAACGACCAACTTTTTGCGGCAAGAAAATTGCCCCGCCGAGTGGATGAACGCACGACCACGCGCACAGTGAGTTTACGGCCTAAACCATTACACCAACTGTGCCAGCTTATACTGACCTCACTTTGTTTTATAACGTTTTATGCTCTGCTTTTTATTTCGTAGTTCATAAAAGTCAAAACCGTGATTTTTTATGCATGGTGACACCCCCTTTTTGGCGAAGGCACCTAGGAAGTGACGTTGCTCAAAAATGCTGAAAACCTTTAGATTATATATGTACTGATATAATGAACTAACGGCATGTAAATTTCTCCCAGAACGCCATTTTATTTATGCGTTTATTAAAGGCTACTTTTTAAAGTTTTCTCGGCTGGTTGGGCAGCAGGCTAACCAGGTGTCTCTAGCTTTTACATGCACATTTTTCGAAGTCCTGGGTAACTGTCACTGTCTTTTAATTACAAAAATACAACAATTTTCAAAAAAATTGAAAAAATAATTGAAAAATAGCATGATTGAAATTTTCCAAAGTTCCATAATTTAATTGAAAATATAATTGTAATTGAAAATAATGGAAAACTATTTCAATTAATTTAATTTAATTTAATTGAAATTAAAAACTGAGCCCATAATTTAATTGTAATTGAATTGAAATTCAAATTCCATAATTTTACATCACTACTTGACAGAAGAGACGCATGTAACAGGCGACCCGGGGGCTGACATGGGCAAAAGGAGGCTGAGGGGTCTGACATAAACCCCATGTCGCCGCTAGCCCCTCACGAATTTTTGAGAGAATTTTGTATAGAAATTAATGATGAAAGTAGGCCTAGATTAGGTGTAAATGAGCTCTGAATAGCCTATTTTGACGAAAAAACCACAAAACCTTGATTTTGGTCAAAATCGAACTTTCTGGCTTACCACTCCCGCAACCCCCAATTAGCTGCTAGTGCTAATCTCTCCTAAGAATTTGAAAATTATACCTACCTCCTCTCGGCTGAAACGCTAGATTCAAGGGCATAATTGCAAGTTGGTCTATTCTCTCTATAAAGAATAGCTGAAAAATCCTTTTCATATTTGTTCGATTAAGTGTTTTGTTAACATTCAATTCAGGTACCGGCCGGCTCAATCTCCATTTATAGAATAAAAGTTCTCTCTGCCCAAAAGATCTATAGAAAATTGGCAAATCTTATTTATAAGCTCTGCTTTTGCTCTTTCTTAGACAGTGCTTTTCTTTGGCGTAATGGCTCGACGTTTATTCTTTCTACTGTTTGCAATGGTTTCAATGGCAACAGAAGGTACTAGTCAGTCTTTTTCTCCTACAGCTGCAGTTTGAATTGGAAGAAAATCTTCTCAGCGATGCAGGTGAAGAAGTGTGGTCGTCCGACAAGCTGGTCAAAGGAAATGAGGGTGAAGTTTGATGAGAACTTCAAGGAACACGCACGAGCAGCTGTGAAAGGAGGCAGTGAGACCCCTCCGCACGCTTACCCCTTCGCAGCCTACATTACTATAAAAGGCTTTTCCAATGGAGCCTGTACTGGATCGCTGATTAACAACCGATTCGTCATCACTGCAGTGCACTGTGTTATTATAGAGTAATTGATTACTGTAATTTGCAGTACTCTGCTGTTTTTTGTATGACCTACAAGCAGGGATGCCAACCATACCAAAATTGTACTAGTAGTAAAATCAATCTTTGAATTTACCAGTACCATACCAAACCAAATTCAAAACAGCTCCTTCTATACTATACCATACCATAACAAAATCAAACGCCTTTACCAGATAACTTTAGTACTAGAATTATGATTTTGGTAAGGCCTTTTCATTAAGTATTTTAGAACTAGAATTATGATTTTGGTAAGGCCTTTTCATTATTCTTGGCTATGTTTATAACACTTTTCAAATGCGTCAAAGTATATTCCCAATCCTTTCTGCATGTTTTGATTCTAAAAAAACTCAAGGAAGGTGGATTGAGCATAATTTCCAAACGCTTATGACATTATCACTGCAAACTACCACTACTGTACCAAATTCATACCAAAATCATACCAACCAAATCAAACTGAATTAGCTAGTACTATACCATACCATATCGAATTAAAATCGCCAATTTATACTATACCATACCATATCAAATTCAAAGTTTGAATTTGGTAGGCATCCTGTCTACAGGTCCGGTCGGGTGAATGACCCCCTGCAGCAGGAAAGGCCAACCCTTTACTACAGACAGACAGTTTATGATGGACGTTGCTTTTGCTTGCACCCATGCAACACGGCGGTCTGGGGGGTCTGTCCCACCCGACTTAGGCCAGACCCCCCGGATGGGACCCCCTGAGACCATTTTTCCGACCCCCGTTCCGATTTTCTGGTAAAAAATTTTTAGCAAATTTTTGGGATTTTTTACAATTTCAGACACAAAAATTGACTAAATCGCCTGTAAAAAAGCACGTTTTAGCTGTATTTTAGCCCAAATTAGCGATTTTTGACGATTTTTAGCAGAAACATTGCGATTTTTTCGATTATTGAGCGTTTTTAGTGTCCAACCCACTCCCCCTCCGGTATATGTATGGGATTTTATTTTAGTGCCTCTGCCTTGTACCGTTTTACAGGTTTTGGCTTTAAATAAGAAGTAAAGATTGATTGATTGATTGATTGATTGATTGATTGATTGATTGATTGATTGATTGATTGATTGATTGATTGATTGATTGATTGATTGATTGATTGATTGATTCGGGACCCGAAAACCATGCGTACTATGTAGGGGCTCCTGTACTAGCAAACTGGCTGAGAAATCACAAAGTTTGGCTTAGACTGCCTTTTGGTAATGGAATTCAGAGTTTCCACTGCTGTTTTTCAAAACGTACATGTATAGTCAAGGTGTTCTTAGAAGAGTTTTGTTATTCTGTGCTTGCTTGTTAAGCTGTGGCTTGCTTGCTAGTTTAAACGCAATTTAGCTGCTTGAAAATAGAATTTGGCGCCTTTATCAATTTAAACCTGCTAAAAAGGTAGTTCCATTTGAAATTCATGACCCCTACCTAGCAGTGTGGTGCATTTTGAAAGTTTGAAACTAGGTAAAGTAATACTAGGTAAAGTTGTCACCTAAAAAACTAGGTAAAGTAATACTAGGTAAAGTTCTCAGCTTAGAAACTAGGTAAAGTAATACTAGGTAAAGCCCAGAAAAACTAGGTAATATTAGGTAAACCTAAAACGCTTGAAAGCAAGTCAAAATATTATTTTTGGTTCAATAGAACAATGATGAAGTTAGTGGAGTTAAAATGTACGAAATTTGACACATTTCAAGTAAACATTTGTATTTTATTGATCAAATAAGTCAGAAATTCATTCTCTGGGCCACTGTAATTGTGGGAAAGCCGGAAATTTGAAGGTTTGCTGACTGAAAAAGCCAAGTAAAACTGAAAATATCAAACTAGGTAAACTTGTTCTACCTAGAAGTACCTAGTTACGTGGATTTAAAAGTAGGTAAAGTAAAACTAGGTAAAATAGAGTAACCAGCAACTAGGTAAAGTAAATCTAGGTACTTTTCCCGAATATTAACTAGGTAATACTAGGTATACCTAGTTACCTAGATAAAAAGTGCACCACACTGCTACCTAGGCGAAAAGCCACTGACTCCCAAATCGCAACCCTCCACTAACCCCAAGCCCTCAACCGTTGGTACAGTTGCACATTGTCCTACAGCACAATACTGCAACCTAAATTTCAAGTACGTTTATTACGTACAAAGAATGTTTCAGTCAATACTCAGATATCAAAGATAACTTGAAAGAACCTTCACAAGTGGAAGTTCGTCTTGGTTCCAACGACCACACAAAGGGAATTAAGTGCGTCTTTCTAATCTTTTGCTTTTACAGGTTCGCACTGACATTACATTAGACGAATATGGGTTGACATTACGTATATAGAAACAAACCTATTAAATTGTTCCCAGATACGAGGTGCAAAAAATCGGCGTTTTCAACGACGGCAACTGGACTCTAAACGACATCGCACTGCTGCTGCTGAAAAAGTCGGTGGAGCCAGAAATGAAAAAGTCCAATTATGCAAAGATTCAGCCGGTTTGTCTGCCAGGCAAGGAGTTGAAGATCGAAAACTACGACAATCTAATGGCACTCGGTTGGGGTCATACAGGTAGGGTTTCTTTTTTGACAAAATTATTGAGTGCTTCTGGAACCAGTTTTGTCAGGTTTTCAAAACCCAATGCCCCAACTTTACAGAAACCCTGCAAAACTTCTGTACCCTTAAAGATCAATCAGGTATACATGTAACGGGGGGTCCGGGGGTCTGTCCCCCACTGGACTTAGGCCAGACCCCCGGATGGGAACCCCCAAGACGATTTTCTGGCAAGCAATTTTTTGAGTGAATATTTTGCGATTTTTTACAATTTCAGGCGCCAAAATCGCTAGTAAAACAAGACTTTTAGTTGTAGTTTCAGCCGAAATTAGCCATTTTTGATAAGTTTTATCCGAAAAATTGCGATTTTGAGCGTTTTTAGTGGCCAACCCTCCATAGAATTTGGGCTCCTCAGACCCCCAACCCCCTCCCCTTCGGCGCATGACCGTTGCAGTCAGGGATGCCTACGGAGCAGGGTTGTATATTTTTCCGAAAAAAACCTCGGCCTGTTTTTTTCCAGTTTTTTTCCGGTTTTTTTCCTAAATCGCGGAAAAAAAACTCCAGCCCAAGTTCTGAGTATCCTAGGCTGGTTTTATGATTCCTAACGCTTTCTAGCGCCTTCCTCAGTCTTGTTAGACCAGAAATACACGTGTTACATTGATATAAATCACGAAACAGGCATGAAACAGTGCCTGACAGGTTTCATAAATAACGCTATATGCAAATTTTCTTACAGCAGTTTGCATTTTTGTTTTTTCATGCCAAATTTGGTCTTTTTTGTTGTTTTTCAAACAGTTTTGAGTCAGTATGGCCTATTATACATAGCAAAAGTCCATTTTTTAAACAAAAAATGACGTAAATTAGCTATTTTTAGCTTGAGTTTTTTTTCCGCGATTTATGTTTTTTTCCGACCCTTAGGAAAAAAACCGGTTTTTTTTCCGAAAAAAAACAGTTTTTTTCCGGTGTTTTTTTCCCACCTCACATCCCTGCTACGGAGCAAAACTTTGAATTTGATTTGAACATTTATTATGAAGTGCAACAAAATAATTAAAATCATTGTTGTTCATTGTCAAAATCAGTATTTTGACTTTGAGGGCAAATATCTCAAGAACCAAGCAAAGCAGCTGCATAAAAATTTCTACAACCTTTCAAGAATGTATTTAGCGTTAAAACAACACAACATCCACTCAATTCGGTTGAGAATTTACGGTTGCTGCAGCAAAAAATATCTGCCGCATTGCTTTTAAAATCCATCTTGCTCATTGCCAAAAACACTTTTCAGGGCAAATATCTCAGGCAGGAAGCAAACAAAGCACATTCATAAAATGCCAACAACCTTTCAAAAATTTATTTGTCCTTCATCTGAAAAGGATTCATTCAGATCAGTTGAGATTTGCGCTTACATATCTGTACGTACTACAGATTTAGATCAGCCAGTTTTTGTTTGACGGGCCGATCCGATCCGATTTGCGGGGGGCCTTACGGCCTGCGATCAGACTCAAGGTTCATTCCGCTACCCCCGTGCCGTGGTTTCGTCATCTCGGACGTTTCCCTTCTTTCACTGCCAAGCCACTCAAGCCATGCTGTTGGGCGCCAGGTGCTAAGAGAGTGCCTGGCGTGGTGACGTCATGGTTCTGACAGCTCCCAACGGCCGCCCAGCCAGAGCACTAAACCGGTATCAGCCTTATTGCTGGTCTCTCAGACAGCTCCTGACGTCGTTGATCTTCCCTCCAACGCGGCATGCTTTTTGGAGCGGCTTTCCGTGCAACGGCAGATCCAGTTGGTTCCCATTTTACCTACTCACTGTAACCAGCTTTCGGTGGCCTGGGTGGAGCGTTGTGCCGACGACCAACTCTTTGCAGCAAGAGACTTGCCGCGCCGAGAGGATGAACCACTACAACCGCTAGGGATGCAGGGGCCGCCGTGACTCAGAGTACTGTTATTTTAATAGTGAAATTTTATTTTAATTTAATATTAATATAATAGAACTAGCCGATTTTAATTTTAATTTAATATTAATATAATAGTCCCCTGTTAGTTTTAATTTAGATTTAATATTAATACTATTAAATATCAATTTTAATAGTATTTTTATAGCATTTTAATAGTAGATTCTAAAATGAACTTAAAAAGTTTTGGACACACTTTAGCGAATTGGTGAAACAACATGTTTTGCTTGAAATTGCTGCTGTAAGTTGAAAATTTAATCAGAGATCCAACTTAGAAGCATTTTTCTCTGTAAATTTATAACCATTCTTTTTAAGATGACTTTGTCTGAGGGTGGTTTTAAGCATACATGTAACAGAGGAGTCTCGGGGTCTGCCCCCCGCTCGAGTTAGGCCAGACCCCTCCGGATGGGGACCCCTCCCCTCACTCACTCGAGACGACTTTTCCGACCCCCATTCTGATTTTCTGACAAGTAATTTTTTGAGCAAATTTTTGCAATTTTCTGCAATTTCAGACACAAAAAAAATTGCCAAAATCGCGTGTAAAACAGCACTTTTTAGCTGTATTTCAGCCCAAATTAGCGATTCTTGACGATTTCAGCCGAAAAATTGCGATTTTTTGCGATTTTTGAGCGTTTTTAGTGCCCAAGCCCCTCCCAAAATTTGGGCTCAGACCCCCGGCCTGCGCCAGACTGACCAACCCCGTCCCCTTCCGCAGATGACCTGTTAAGATATTCAAAATTGCATTCGAACAGAACCTAGGCATTAAAATGTGAAAGAAAATATTGATGCATAGTTATAGAGACATTTTTGACAGGAAAAGACTGTTACATTCAGTAGGTTATTGAGTAGATTAAGGTCCTTTTGTCGTTCATGCCTATTACTGAGAAAAGTTCCACAGTTTCCAAGATTCGAGATTCAGAGGGCTGTCAGACACCTTCAATTTTTATCATTTTCTGAGGTAAAATTCTGATTTAAATTCTAGCATTGTAGGTAACTCCTTCATTGTCAAACAAGGTCAAACTATTAAAATGCTATTAAAATACTATTAAAAATAAATTTTAATATTCAGCCCCTCTTTGTATTTTTAATTTAATTTAATATAATAGTAGGCCCTCTATTTTAATATTAATATAGATTTAATACTATTAAAATGGCACTATTAATAATAGTTTTATTTTAATATTAATATATTAAAATAACAGTAACTCAGAGGCAGCGAGCTACCCACTGAGCCAACGACGCGGCTCCAGTTTGACGGGCCATAGTTAGGTACAGTCATGTCTCGTTAATCCGGACAAGTTGGGACCGGCTAATTTTGTCCGGATTAGCGAATTTCCGGATTAACGAATCAAAGCTAAAACACTGGTTTTCGTCTCAAAGCCCTAAATGACATCTTTTTGCAGTTGCTTATCAGATTCTGCAGCTGTGCCTCCTAATTAAAACCCAAAAAAGTTATTTCAGCTGATTATAGCTCCTAAAAAGGCAAAAATAATCACATTCTGACTCAAAGAAAAGCATTATTCAATTGAAAATTTAAACCTGAATTGAAAAATTGCGCATGGATTTTGCCCAAATTAACCAAATGCGGATTAACGAATCACTTTACCATACAAATTTCTAAGTTGGGACCCAGAATCTTCTATCCGGATTAACGAATCCGGATCCGGATTAAAGAGTCATATGACATGGGGGAAAATTGGGACCTGGCCTAATCTTGTCCGGAAGGCGAATATCCGGATTAACGAGGTCCGGATTAACGAGACATGACTGTAGTACGAATGAAATACATAAATAACAAACCTGTAGTAGTAATACTGATATGCAAGAGAAAATATGACTGACTTGAAACATTACTATCCTGTTTTGCAGCAAGCAGATCATCCTGCACTATCAAACCAAACTTGGCTCTTAGCAGAAATTTTTTGCGTGCCCAGCCATAGGAGAACCATGCAATGCGTGCCTAAAAATGGTAATCACGCAGTGAATGTTTTTGTATTCACTAAAATTTAAAAAAAAACGTGAATGGCCAATCCCTGCGGGGAATAATTCAACTCTCTCACTTCAATAGCTTTTTATTGTGTAGGATTTAAATTGTCTAGCGCTAAATTCCCAGATGACTCATTGGCAATTTGCTAGGATGCCCAGTGCGCCACTACCCTAGGTACCGGTACCATAAACCGCGTGACTGTTATATGGCATTGATGTGTTGACTTCAGAAGCAGACGAAAGCAGAGGAAAATTGCCAAAAAAGCTGATGGAAGGTATACTGAAAAAAGCGCCCTGTCAGAAAGAACGAGCATATCTTGTAAATCACTTCTGCCTATTCACAGACGAGGGGGTCAGCACTTGCAGTGTAAAAATTTGCATATATTTATAAATTATAAATATACCTTGTTATTATTGTGTTTTTATTTTGAAGGGCGACTCAGGAGGACCGGTGTTAACGCTGCGCAAGAAAGTCTGGTATTTGGTAGGTCTGACATCGCTCAGATTCAAGGATCTCAAATGTGGAGAGGAGGGAATTACCTACCATACCAATCTTCTCAAGTATTTGGAGTGGTTGCCGAAGAAAATGTCTGAAATGTTGAAATAGTAGCTTAGCCTCTTGTTGTGCAAAGTCAAGTGTGTGTGAGAGAAAATTTAACCTTTCTAATTAGTACCGCCATTTCAAGTGAAGCAAGTACACACAGTCCATATCTAACTACTATAACATGCGTGAGGGGTAGCGTGAGCCTGGAGTTACGTCAGAGCCTGAGGGGGGTCAAATCAAATCCCTCAGCCCCCATTGCCCAATCCGTCAATATCGGCATCATTTGGTTGACCGAAAAATTTGTAGCAAATTCTAGCAAATAGATAGCAAATGTCTAGCAAATAACAAGTTAATATCAAATTAAATTTGAAATTGCGGTCTCTAACAAGTAAACAGCTGGTAAATAACGTTTCCGACAGTTACAAGTAAGATAATAGCTAAAGTCTGTTCAAAAATTATTGGCGCTGGGCGGTTTTTTATTTTTTTCTCAAAAATTCTCCTCTAGACCCCCTTATATTTTTATATGAACTTGTAGCCAACAATCAGCGCTACATTATGGAACTATTCATTCTTGTCCTAATTTGCATATTAACTATGAAAATGGCCAAAAACTAAAATTTGTGCTAGTTGACCCCCTCCAAACGTGCTTGAAATTTGACGCCGATACCATATTCGGATTCCCCAGGGTCTCGCGGTCTCGAATCATACCACTTTCATGGGTCTACGACGATTTTGAAGCAAGTTACGAGCGATTTCCCGAGGGGTACTCGCTCAAAAAACGACCAAAATTTTTGCCCTCCCATAGTAAAACCTACTTAGTGGTGCAAAACGACCTTTTTTACCCGACAGATTTCCAGAAACCACTTTTTCTAGTCAATTCGGACCCGAGGAATTCAGTGGTGCCGTCCGTTTCGGCATGCGACTCTTGTAGAGGGTGCTAGAGCCCCCTAAAGCTCTAAATGGCCCAGTTCGGGTGCTTCAAATAGCCATTCAATAGAAGTGCAATATAGCTTCTAGGGGTATCTTTTTGCGCCAAATCCACAGAAGACAACCCCGAAAAGCCATTTCTCACTCCTGGCCATGTTTTGGGTACTTTCAGGGACACACTGAAGCGCTAATTTTGCGCTCAAAAGCGCCCTTTGTTTAAAGTGCTCCGCACTAAATTTGCAGGTGCAAAATGGCATTTTCGGTCAGTTAAACGTTTAAAAACCACTGTTTCTTATCAATGTGGGTACGAGGAATTCGATCGGATTCAATACGTGCCCAGTTGCCATTCTTTTAGTTAAATTGAAACCTGAAGACCACAGTGCTCAGTTGCTGGTTCTAACTGGTGTTGGAGCTTATGGGCATAAACAGACAGACAGTGCTGCTTGGGAAATATCAGAATCAGTGGATTTTGGAAGAACAACTAGAAGATGTGAATTACTATACGTGGCGATATCCATACATGTAACAGGTCATCCGCCGATGGGGGGAGGGGGGGTTGGGGGGGGGGGTCTGGCGCCGGCCGGGGGGGGTCTGAGCCAAAATTTTGGGGGAGGGGGGTGGGCACTAAAAAACGCTCAAAAATCGAGAAAAATCGCAATTTTTGGCCTAAAAATAGCCAAAAATCGCTAATTTGGGCTGAAATACAGCTGAAAAGTGCTGTTTTGCAGGCGATTTTGGCAATTTTTGTGTGTGAAAGTGTAAAAAATTGCAAAAATTTGCTCGAAAATTTACTTGCCAGAAAAATCGGAGGGGGGGGGTCGGTGAAATCGTCTCGGGGGGGGTCCCCATCCGGGGGGGTCTGGCCTAAGTCGGGTGGGGGGCAGACCCCCCCAGACCCCCCTGTTACATGTATGGCGATATCTTCCTCCAGATATGATGAGAAATGTTTTTGGTAGAGACAGCTTTGTTCACACTGAACGTGATGTTGTTGCTAGACAGCCAAACAAATTATCGCTTATCGCTTTCCCGATGCCCCAATTTTCGTCACAGCGAACGTACCCCATTTACACCAATGTTTTTTCATTTGACTCCAATGACTCCAGGAGGCCCTAATGACTGCAACAACTTGGAAAATACAACAAACATGCTCTATTCGCCTAATCCGCAAGCTGTTGACTTCAGAGGTAAAATTGTGTAAAAAACTACAAGATTCACAGGCTGCATTAACACATCGAGTTTCATGGCATGCATCAACACATCTGGCCGCATCGAGTATTCAGACCCAAAATTGAAACTTTGAGCTAGAGAGCTCCGAGTTGGCACACTAATACATGCTTATGAGTTATCTTTCAGCTGCAAAGGATTAGTGGATCTGACACTCCTGTCTGGAGATATAGCCTTCCGAAAATCGGTCCACTTAACTATGGGACCAAAATTTCAAAGTCTAATTTCTCGCTTCATACACGGAATTCGGACCTAAAAATTGGGGGTTTTAGAGTACTTTTAGACTGCTTTAAGAAACTTTTGTCAAATTTTCGTTTTCAGAAAAAAAATTTTTTTCGCTCCCTTTGCGCCCCCCCCCTAGCTCGTCTGGAGCCCCCCAACCCCGTTTGGAGTGCGGCCCACCGGCCACGAGTGAGAAATGGCTTTTCGAGGTTGTCTTCTGTGGATTTGGCGCAAAAAGATACCCCTAGAAGCTATATTGCACTTCTATTGAATGGCTATTTGAAGCACCGGAACTGGGCCGTTTAGAGCTTTAGGGGGCTCTAGCACCCTCCACAAGAGTTGGATGCCGAAACGGACGGGACCACTGAATTCCTCGGGTCCGAATTGACTAGAAAAAGTGGTTTCCGGCAATCTGTCGGGTAAAAAAGGTCGTTTTGCACCACTAAGTAGGTTTTACTATGGGAGGGCAAAAAGTCGATTTTTGAGCGAGTACCCCTCGGGAAATCGCTCGTAACTTGCTTCAAAATCGTCGTAGACCCATGAAAGTGGTATGATTCGAGACCGCAAGACTCTGAGGAATCCGAATCTGGTATCGGCGTCAAATTTCAAGCACGTTTGGAGGGGGTCAACTCGCACAAATTTTAGTTTTTGGCCATTTTCATAGTTAATATGCAAATTAGGACAAGAATGAATAGTTCCATAATGTAGCGCTGATCGTTGGCTACAAGTTCATATAAAAATATAAGGGGGTCTAGAGGAGAATTTTTGAGAAAAAAATCAAAAACCGCCCATCGCCAATAATTTTTGAACAGACTTTAGTTAATTAGAAAATAAATTAACTGGGAGTAAACCGGCAGGCGAGCTAAGGTGAGGCAATTTTGTAGGCAGTCCGTATATCTATTTCAAGTAGTGATGCAACCGGGATCCCGGTATTTCCCGAAGAACCGGGAATTCCCGATATTTTCACTCCCGGTTTCCAATCCCGGTTCGCACATTCTTAAAACCGGGAAATACCGGGAATACCGGGAAATAGATTTTGTAGCAGTATTGACAGTTTTTTGCAGATACTACGTATTTCAGTGACATCTACTGTATATCCAACTTTCTTTTGCCAGTACCAGCGGCACGCAAAACTTTAAATAAGTTTTCAAATGACTGCTACTTGCTCAATTTTAGCGATCAACCATGTTTTGCAGCGTTTCCTTTTGTTCCAAATACTTTTATATTGGTACATAGGCCGTAAACTTTATCTTCTAAGCTTCCAACTTTATAAAGGCCTTCAATTGAGCAAAGCCACTCATTGATTGGCTATTCTTACACAACAACTCTTTTGGTGCAATTGACATCGAGCTGCCTGGTGGCTGCCAAACCAACTCACTAACCCATTCAACATAAATCTGATCTCACAGTGTCCTGTAGTTTAGCCCGTTATGAGAGCAAATTCTTGAAAAAAACGGACTAGAAATGGTATCGATAGCTAAACCGGATGTTGAAATCATTTATGTTTTATCATGCTGTATGCGTTTTGATCCATTTCCCGATATTCCCGGTAATCCCGGTATTTCCCGGTATTTTCATTTCCCGGTAATCCCGGTTTTCCCGAATCCCGGTATTCCGCTACCGGTTGCATCACTAATTTCAAGTATGGGTGTAGACCTGATCTTGATATTTTCATTGCCTTGCCTGCTTCTGTTCAAGAGTTACAGTACTAAACATAACTTCCTATGTACTCTTCGCATTCCATTTGTCTTTCAGTCCTCTTGTAGAGGAATGTTTCACAACTGAGTTATACAGATTACAGTTATTGCACAACAATTTACGCGGCGCATTAGAACTGCAGTACAAGGAGATGTTGCGGCAACTATAGACCTTTACTAAACGGCACGTTTTCGGTCATTTCTTTATCGACTTGGCCAAATTTTAAGCAAAAAAATTTTGAATAATTCTGAAAGTTTGGTGCGAAAATTTGACCTCTTGGTGGCTGTATAACCAATTTGTATCAAATAAAGCAAATTCAGTGACTGCACAAAATCTCAATAAATATACGGTTTATTTTCGATTAGAAGCCCTGGATGCCATGTTAAATCGGTACAGGTAAGTATTTTCGTTTGCCCAATTTTCGGGTACGAGTACGAGTTATTGTCAAAAATACCCGAGTGTAACTCAAGTACGTATGAGTATTTCTGCCTAAAGTAGAGTACCTCCTGTGTGCTTGGCTAGTGTCAGAGGAGTAAAAGCCGCCAAATACTGTTATTTTACTATAGTACAGTAAAACAAAAATTAGTAATACTAGTGGTATTTTACTAGTTAGTAAAATAATAGTAAAAAGTAAAATTACGAGCCAATAGTAAAGTAAAAATAAAATTAAATTACCGAACGGCGCCAATAGTAAAATAGAAATTTTACTACTATTTTACTAGTTTTTGGTAAATTTCAGCAAAAATCTTGATCAATTTTGCAGTAAAAGTGTGTGGGTGCAACTTCGTGACTCAAATTTTACACATTTGCCTCTAAACTTCTGGAAAACCTCGTAGGGGCCGTGCAAAAATTACGTAATGGTATTTTTGCCCATTTTCGGACCCCCCTCCCCCCGGATAATCGCCCGTAATAATTTTCTGACCCCCCTCCCCGAATTACGTAATGATTTGGGTACCCCCCCCCCCGAAATTTCAATTTTTTGAAGAGATAGAGCCGAAATTTTTGCGTTCAATTCCATGTAAAATGACGTTTTTAATCAAATAACATCTGTATACAGTAACAATTGATAATTTTCTTAGTTTTCTTTATTGATGAGCTACAACTACGTACACGTACATGTACGTATAGTCTTAGTTTTACATAGAAAGAAGCTATCATTGGGTGGCTTTTTGTTAAAGTTGAAACCAATGTGTTTTATCATAGATTTTAGGGCTGCTACCATATCACTTGACTGATGATCAATGATCATAAAACGGAGTTCGTGCGGGACCCGAAAAGTCAGGGAGTCATGGAAAAGTCAGGGAATTTTAAAAAATTCAGGGAATTTGGTATCCGGTCAGGGAAAAATTTGATAGAGTAGAATCATCTCTCGCCCAAAGGGCTTTACACACCACCCTTTTGAAAACGGGACTTTTGACTTTCCACAGCTACTACAACTTTAAATTTTACCCTTAGAATACCGTTCAAATGCGTTTTTCAGTCAATTTTTAAAAACTTCTCACCCTTGTTCTCACTCTGATTGGTCAGGGAAAGTTGACTTTGCTCAGGAAATTTTGCTCTGAAAAAACTGCATGAACCCTGTAAAAGATCGAGTCGATAAGTGTTATACCCTTATAAACTCTTATCAAACAGATGTCAAAGGTCACTGTTACCATTTAGCATTTGAAAAATTGGAAAGCCTTGACTTTAAACGGTAGCTATTCTCTAATCTAAGCGTTCATCCAAGTGAATTGAGAAAATGTAAGCCCAATGGCTTCAAATCGGGACTACATGTACATGTACTGTACGTAAAAACAATTAGAATTATGACCACTTCAGTGATTTCTGCACTCTAAAAAAATTACGTAATGAAGTCGCCAACCCCCCTCCCCCCACCGTAATGATTAGTAATCTTTTGGCGAACCCCCCTCCCCCCTCATGCCATTACGTAATTTTTGCACGGCCCCGTATCACGATCAAATTCAGCAAATTTGGCACTAACATCGATCGGTCAGTTATAAGATCTTGGCATCATTTATGCAAAATCGCACCGTCTGTCTAGTAAAATCATAGTAAAATAGTAGTAAAATGAGCAAAACTATTAGTAAAACAAAAATGAGTAAAATCGGAACCGCTTAATAGTAAAACAAAAATTAAAATTAAATTGACGAACTGAATTTGTAGTAAATTTAGTAAATAGCAGGGGGGACCCAACCACGACAAATCTCGAAATATGTGCCGGGCCACTTCTGGTGACCGACATTCAAACGGGTGCCATTCGCCCAATTCTCAAGCCATCGACAAGCGGCGGAAACCAAAGGCTGCTCAAGGTCTGGGTTACCTCCGCCACTGGTTTCCTCCCCGGCTACGACATATATACGTATACCTGACGATTCCTATGACGCTTTACATATGTACAGTGCGTAATACGGAGCTTTAGCTGTGGTGTAGCGTCACGTGTGGAGCAATCTTTCAAAGTTGTGATATAGACAACGTAAGAAAAGATCAAATAGTACGTTGTGCTCTCAGGAGCCTGTAGAACGGAATTCGGTACTGGAGTACTGAGGGGAATTACTTGGTCGATGTGGAACTTTTGACTAACCGTGCCAGCTGCTGTTTTCAGAGTAACGGTGTCACCGCTTCGAGATGTAACAGTTGCAAGCAGATTTCTTGGACACACATTTGAACTTCACTTCAGGACTTGGATTTGAACGATCGATTCTCGGAATGTCGGGGAAGTGCAGATACCACACAACTTCAGGCATTCAGCAAGTAGATCACGAGGAATGTAAACAAAGTCGGCCTTGAGCTTATGAAACACTGAGTCACGACCTGCAACGCATAGTTTAGCATAGTACTGAATAAGAACTATCTGCGTCGAAGTACCGGCGTGAGCACTGCCAACATGTGTGCTAATCAAATCAAGAGGTCCGCAAAGGCGTCCTGCTTCAGAAGTCGCTTGTTTGAGGTCTTTTCGATCAGAATCCGTTCGCCGTCTGCCGTTTCAATTTTGAACTTCTTGCAGAATCGGTGCTTCGACACCTTACTGACGTTAACAGTAGGATCCTGGCTAATGACACGACATATAGTTTCAAACATTTCCGGGCTCGGAAACAGTTGGTGACGGTTAAATTTGTCACTGTTGCAGTACAGGCGGACCTTCTGATTCTCGGCCTCAACGTCCATGTTGATGTCAACGATTGGTAGACGATGGTCACGCCCTATGTACGTATCCGTATTATGCGCGTAGTTATTGTTTCTGACCGGCCTAAAGCTTTTTATGCTCACAAAGACCAGGAAACTTAAAATTACAGCGTTATCTTTATGAAGTGCAGAGGTCAACTCGCAAAACCCTAAGGCAACAGGCAAATGGCAAATCAGACTTGAACAAACACTTCACGGCCTAAGTCTGTTGGCCGCTTTCTGGTTACCTCCGCGGCTGGGCGAGGGCCGCCGCGGAGGTAACCAAAGACTGCTCAGGGCCTGGGTTTCCTCCCCGGCTACGACATATATGTACGATCACTAAAACACGATACTAAAAGTTTGTGAAATGTTGTTCGCAAAAACATAAACAAGCTGTTCTTTTCATTTTCTTGCAAACACGTAACGAGCACTGTTCTGTTCTGTTGAATGACCCAAACATCTGTATCTAAACTTCTATTTTCTTTCCGTTTAACCACCTTCAACTTTTCCATTTGCAGAACCATTTCAAGTTTGCACTAAAGCGCTTCCCCCACGTGCCATCCAATCAAAATTGCCACTATGTAGTACTGTTGTTTCGATATGGGATTTTCAGGAATCGGTTCGGTATGGGTAGGTATTTTTCGGCATACCAAGGGATCGGTTCCGTATGGGTAGGGTAGGTATTCGCAAAAATACCGGTATACCGGTATTTATTCGGTAGGTACAGTGTATCTGAAAATGTTTTACAAAGCAAAACACTGAATTTCCCATCTGTATTTAGTCATTTCCAAGGTCAGAGGCTACAAAATGCATCAAAAGCAATGGGATTTGCAGTTTTAAGGAATTTTTCGAAATTTTTTTTTACTTTTACTGCAGTGAAAATCGTTTCTACAAGTTATTTTTGCTAAGGGAAATGCTTCCACTTGTACTGTAGTTTTATTAAGGAATGCTTGTGTACAGTATGGAGATCTAACGAACAGTGACAAAATGCGGGGCTATTTCGTTGATTGTGAATGTACTGTACGTCAAGTACATAGAGACTTGATTATTAAGGAGCAATGTGAAGTTAAGCTAAAACTATGTAGACCAACGCTTTCTAATGACAAAGCAAGTTTGGGACAGAGAGTAGGGTCAGAGGACTAAAAAAACATTCAAATTCAATATTTTGAAAGGATATCATAATAGAATGTGTTTCTGCTATTTTGCTGGCCGAAAACTGCAAAATTGGAAGAAAACGTTATGATCATAGGAAGTTTCGTTAAAAATTGCACTAAGATGGAGAAAAAATACCGATTCCCAAATACCTGGGTATTCCCAAAATAATCCGTATACTGGGTATGGGTATTTATTTAAATACCTGCAATTTATTATTATTATTATTATTATTGGGTAGGTATTCCCAAAATACCCATTTTTCGGTGTGGGTTCGGTTTACCCAATCAACAGTAGACTACGTAGTCAGGTAATTCTCTCTCAGATTCATACTCACATATACATACATGTAACTGCTCCGGCCCGACCTGGGGCGGGGGTAGGGGGTTTTCCTCAGGTGGGGGGTTTCGCCCAGAGGGGGTCCAAAAGTTCAAAAAGCTGCAAAACGCCTGAAAATGCGTTTTAGCACGTTTTTTCTGTAAGGCTTTTCGAGCGAATTTTAAGCTAATAATTTGTTATTTCTGAGCCAGTTTGTTAGTACTGGGGCTGCTATTAGTACTTGCATTTTTGGTCAGGAGAGGGGTCCCTAAACTTCTCTCGGGGGTGAGGGGGTTTGGCCTTTCTAGCTAGAGGTAACCCCCAAACCCCTATGTTGTCGGGCAACAGAAAGGAAGGGCCAGGATTAATGAGCGTCTTAGATCAAAGCGCCAATGTCACGCAACCAAATCGAATCGGTCGAGCTTTAACTGCCTCTAGTGGCATTAATTGGATTCAGCCATTTACGGCCGGCCAAAATTATCTGCCCGCACGCATGGATATAGCAACGCCGTTTATAGCAACGCGCTAGCTTTGGTTGTCTGTCTGCCTAGTGCGTGATTGGTTGGCCCAGAGTAGGTAGGGCCGGGCCGTCCGGCCTCAGCGTTGTTTGCATTGGCACACCTGTTGTGACAACGCCAAGATGCAAAACCGGTCCTGTGCCGCAGATCTGGGACAGGCCGCCACAGCCCCCTGCCTCCCTTGGCCGCTGACACGATAGGATAGAGAGGAGGTTTGTAAAATCGGAGCGGCCCGAAGAAATGTTCTTGGCTTTCGTCTGTACACCCCTATTTCTGGTCGTAGGTGAGTTTGCTGGCTTTTTGGGGCTCTGAGAGAGTGGTAGAATGATTGTGCAACTAGGCAGAAAGGACAAACCCGAAATAGAAGTATACTTTTTTCATAAACTGACTCAGAAATATTTGATTTTTAGCTCGAAGTGCCTTTTGGTTATTAAATTAGGCTGTTGTTTTGTTATTCAAGTGTTTGAACAGGTGTTTTTAGAAACACTTTTTGTCATTTTGTGCTTGTTTTTAGTTGTTAGATGTAATTTGGTTGCTTAAAACTGAAATTGTTAGAGGCAGTATTAATTAAAATTAGATCCGACGATGTCAAAATTCGACGATATCGATATCGATATTTATAGTTATGCAAGAAAATCTGAAAATTTGAAAGAGCAGACTGTTCTCGCTGCTTATCAGTCAAGCACTGATGCAATCAGCGATCGGATATCAATAAATAGAGAATCACAAGAAAGGCAGAGGCTTTCTGAAGCCCTTCAATGAAAAAGTTGACCCCTCAGACCGATGCCCCACCCTCATTAGGCATAAATGCTCGGACAGAATAGCGTACAGTATTTTAATTTGGGTTAGTGACAAATAAGTCAAAAACCTTGACTTTAGTAAAAACTCGGACTTTTTTGCTTACCATCCTTTCAACCACCCGTCAGCCGGCGGTAACCCCTCAGGACTTAAAAATTTACCACCCCTCAGCCGAAAAGTTAGCCCATGTCTGCTTCTGCCCTCCTGCTTCAAGAGTGCGGAGTGAGCAGCGTTCAGTATTGCTGCAGACATTTCAGAACCTAAGCGTTGCTGTCTGAAAGCTGAGAATGCCGAGAAATTGTTGTTTCTGAGAGCTATCATGCCACTGTTAGATTTTGACTATACCACCGATTTCTGACTGTCCAGGAAAAACTGTTTTTACTGTTCCAGATGAATATACTTACTTGGTGTCAGTTTTGTTTTTTCCTATTTTTCTGCACAAAAAATATCTAAAATATCGATGCGAAATATCGCGATATCGATATCGATATTGATATGGATATTGGAAAAAGGGTCAATATATCGACTTTTCGATATCGATATATCGTCGGAACCCTAATTAAAACATTGAGAACACAGTTCAATGGAAATTTTGTTCTTTAATAGATCAGACCACAACTGTTACAGGCGATGGTTGAGGCGGTTGGGATAGTTTTTCTGAGCTGTGATCAAGTACCCTACCCAGACAGGTGCTGTTTAACCGGCGATAGCTGTTTATCGTTGGTTCCATTTACTCTTTTGTTACCACTTGGGCAACGGGCCCACAAATCGCCAGAGATTGACATAATATGCGGCCCTAAAACACACTTCACTTATATCTACTCTACTTATCTAGACTATACGCTGTGCTAACTAAACTGAATCAAGGTTAACAAAGAACAAAAACATTAACAAATGGAGGCTTTGGTCTTAGCACTCCAAATGCAGAGCGTGCGATAGTCTACAAAGAGATCGGTCTCGCCATTTTCCCGCCGTAGTCGCAATTCTTTCCGCAAATCAAAAGCTTTCTTAGCTTGCCACGGCGTCAGATCACAACCAATGTAGACAGATGCATACTGGGCCTTTGCAGACAGAGCCTTTCTTTTTCGTTGCATGATGGTCTGTTTAGTCACTTGGTCTTTCAATTCCACCACAACCTTACGATTCGTGTCTGTACCAAGAGTCCGAATATTCAAAATATTCAAGCAATCAATAGACAGCTCAGAAAACAGATCGTTTACTAGTGCAGGGATGTCCTTACTGTCTGTCGCTCGAGTGAAGAGTCTATTAATGACAAGGTTCAGACTGCGCCGCTCACACTCTCGCATCTCTCGTTCCCAGTCACAAATACGCACCAGCTCTGAGTGCGCTTTGTCGTAGGACGAAGACGGGTTTGGAACAGGCAAGCCATTTCTGGCAGTTTGCAAGACAGATGCGTAGGTTCTCTTCATCGCGTGAGTGGACAGCTTCTCCAGATCAGCTGTCACCTTTTCAAGTTGATCGGCAAGGGATGACACTTTGCTGCAGAGAGTAGAATAGTCATCATCAGGAGGGCCGGGAGCAGTCATCGTAGCCACTGATGGCCAGTCGTCACGGTCCATCTCTTTGGAGCGAAGTCTCTCAATCAGGTCGGAACAGTCTGGGCAATTCAGAGCAATAAAGTTGGCTTTATGTGCAAGACCACAGACCTCATCACAGTACTGGACGGACACTCTCGGTCCCAGCAAAGACTTTCCAAAACATGGCCGACACAGGAATGCTCCCCCGCAAAAGGAGCATCTCACGCATTTTACTGGGCCAGAAAAGATCTTACAGCCACACTGAATGCAAGTCGACATTAGCGAATACGAATTTGCACGGCTTTTGACACAGAAGACAACAGAAGGGAAGGCAGCGGCCTAGTGTTAAAGGCGGCCAAGCAGAGAAGTCAGACAGGGCCGCCGCACGCGGCCAGCACACTCGCATACACACCGACTTTTAACAACACGTAGCAAAACAGATAAACATGCATCAGCTCAGTATGTTCTTTGAATAGGAAGTTCTATGTTTAAGAAATGCTGTACGAAGAATCTACGTAAAAGGTTTAACTGTTATTGCAATATTTCAAGACTCTAAATCAGGATCTCTTTAGTACTTTCATATTTGACTGTTAGAGTACGTTGCTGTATCTGCATACATGTAACAGGTCATCAGCCGAAAGGGAGGGGAGGTTGAGGGTCTGGCGCCGGTCGGGGGGTGAGCCCAAAAGGGAAGGACTTTTGGGAGGGGCGTTCGGTACTAAAAATCGCAAAAACATCGCAATTTTTCGGCTAAAAATCGTCAAAAACCGCTAATTTGAGCTGAAATACAGCTAAAAAGTGCTGGCTTGCAGGCGATTTTGGCAACTGTTGTGTCTGAAATTACAAAAAATCGCAAGAATTTGCTAAAAAATTACTTGCCGGCAAAATCGGACGGGTCGGGAAAATCGTCTCGGGGAGGGGGAGGGTATGGCCTAGTCGGGTGGGTGCCAGACCCCCGGACCCCCTGTTACATGTACTGTATGTGCCAGGGCTGTTGGGTGGGTTTTTTCCTCGGTTTTTTTTTTCGTTTTTTTCTTCCGGAAGAAAACCGGTTTTTTTTCCGAGGGGCTCGGAAAAAATCTAAAATGCGGGAAAAACTCAAGCAAGTTTTTAAAGGAAATAGGCACAATAACTGGATAAATTCGCTTCAAATGCTTTGAATTTACGTTAATAGAAGCCTTACAAGCATTTCCATGGCATAACTTAGCTGTTTTTCGCAAAAAATACCGGTACCATTTTCAGGCAACTTTTATTATTGTATTTTTGGTGTTTTAAAATCAAATTATTACTCTAAAGGATGAAATTAGTGCATTTTGTAATAAGACTCACGCTATTTCGTTGAATTCTGCAATAAAAAGCGATTGTTAAAAATTTTTTTCTGTCATATCGGAAAATAACTTTAGGAAAAAAACCGTAAAAAAACTGAAAAAAAAACGAAAATAAACCGGCTTGAGTTTTTTCCGGAAAACAAACAGCCCTTGTGCATCTGCGTCAATTGAATAAGTTTGTTTCATCTTTACTTTAAAACAGTTTCAAACTTTGGTAATTGTTATGCAACCTACAATCTGCTATTTTTCCTAATTTTTCACAAGAAATCTCTAGAAAATGCTTGTTCATGTCAAATACAACTGGTAATAACTTATTTACATATACGTAGTGAACATCATGAAAATTACCTTCTGACAGTTCACAAACTGGCAAAAAATGGCCGAACTGTTTATATTATTTTATACATAAGAAAAAGAAAGCTAATTTGCTGGCTACTACATAAATAAATGCATGCTGGCTAATACTACAGGAAACGGGTTACCATAAAAAATTATTGCATAATAATGCTGCTAACTTTCGGTTGATTTGCGCAAAAAGGCTTTCTAAAATGCTAATCATAGATCAAATTTTAAAGCATTTTTGAGGTCTCAATGAGTACTGGCTAAGCCCCAATGCCAGTCTTTAGTGAATCTTGTGCCCTTACAATACGCGAAAGCTTCAGATTGGACCCGAGCTCAACAAACCGACATCAGAACGCGACAATTCGAGGTTCGTTGCTGCCTCAACGGAACCCCAAAGCCTCCCACCAGTCTGCTCCCATTTATCAGCAACTGGACCTATGAGCAAGTAATTTTTCCCGGTTTCAATGACTCCTGCCGTCTCTTCCGGGGCCAATACCAAGTTCCTCTGTCGGTTCTAATCGACAAAAAGGGCGACCTGGCCGTCCATTGTCTCTGTCCGTCCGGCCGGCACCTGGATAACCGGTGTCGTCGCGTCCTCAACTGCCAGAACGGCGGTCACACCTTTCACTGGCGTCAGGGTCTCCGCTGTTCCTGTCCGGGCAAGTATTTTGGGGAAGAGTGTGAGTATTATTGTTGGAATGGGCGCCGGAAGAAAAACTCCACAGGCTGGGACTTCTGTCAATGTCATCCTTACTTCTACGGACGCGAGTGCAACCTGGTGCAGTGTCTAAATGGAGGAATAGAAGATGGTGAACGGTGTTTGTGCAAGGAACCGTACATGGGCAAGCATTGCCAAGAGAAGGACAACACTTATGACCGAGCTTACAAGAGAAATGGCTCCATGTTGCAGAAAGATCTGTCCGGAACTGTTATCAGCTTTCTCATGGTCCTTACTTTGATGTTGGTTGTGTATTGCATGGTTAGACGTCGTTTGTCCGCCCATAGAAGATCAGTATTTCTGGCTGACTTGTTAGCAAGAGCTGGGGGAAGACCGACCAATTCGTCTTTGCAACCCAATTCTCAGGAGTTGGCCGCCCCGCCACCCCCCTATTCAGTTGCTGTGGGGGGTGTGTTTCACACAGATTTGGCTGACTTGCCGCCGCTGCCCTCGTATGACGATGCTATTAAGCTGGAGGAAGATAACACCGACGGCCAGACCTCGACTAGTCAATCAGAAGAGACGCCGAATCCGGAAATTGTCGAGCCCAGACAATCTGCGCAAGACTTAGCGTCGTCTAGAAGTCTGTGAGATTGGTTTTGTTTCGTTTCCAGTCTGAGATTTCTTGATGGTAATGCAGACGAAAACCCGTTTTGTTCGTGTTTCAAAACATACATAAACCGTATACGCCGTGTACTTACTACTAGTTTTGGAAATAGCAATGCATTCGTTCGAAATGCTAGCGGAAAAGAAGAAAATTGTGGGTAAAGCTTGAGGCTAATGTAAAAGTGGTGTTATTTAAGGCTTAAGTAGGTATCGTACACATCAAGAAACTCCTGAACGTTGTGCAGTCTAAGATTTCTCGTCTTCGATTTTATGTTGCATCGGGTTATTTTATGGATACACACTGTATGAAAGTTTTTTTGACACAATTACTATTATTTGTCGGGAGTTTGTTTTGGTCAAATCCTAGGGCCCAGAGTTTTGCGCTTTTAAAATGAATTGACCCGAATTTTTAGTGAATATACATTGTCAGGTACGATTGCAGTGGCGTATCCAGGGGGCGTAGGGTAGGTACCCCCCCTTTGCGATGGAGGTAGGAAGAGAAAGTCTGTCAAAAATATGCGAAACTAATGACTTATGTACCATAACTGTCTATTTTGTGCTCAGAATGCCATTTAAATGCGTTTTTGAAGGCTAAATTTTCAAAATTTTCTCGCCCTACAACCAGACCACTTTAAACTACTAAAACTTGTAATTTCCGTTAATTTTAAGCCTGGAATGTGTTTTATACGCGTTTTTGAGGCAAAAATTTGCTTAAATAGAAATTAAACACCATATAAGGATTAGCGAGACTGCTAAATTTGGCAAAGATCGTAAGAGGGGTTCTTGAGAACCTTACTATGTTTAAATTTGACGTCTAAAAATTCGGCACAGTTCATTTGAGAAGGCCAAAGTTCGGGGTACAGAAGACTAGGATTTGGGCAAGATAAACTTTAAACAAATAATAATGATCGTGCCAAAAATCTTTTCATTCGGTTAAAAATTGAGGCAACAGCGGCGATTTGAAGTTATTCACTATAGTTAGATAGCTGACGAGAAATGGCAAAAAAACTTTTGTTTATTGACTTTTCAACATTGCCTTCCTGTTGTACAGTTGTTTATACGCAGATAAAAAAGCAACGTAAAAGCAAAGAACCGAATCTATCTACATCCACATCCCTCAACAACCATATCCGGATAATTCTTGATCACAATACGACTGTCCACATCGATATACAGCATAGAAACAGTACTCATTTCTGTGGGCACACAACACGGTTGGGGGGCCGCTCCAGGACTCACCGAGTTTACCAGAGATTGTATGATAGCATGGTTGGTGGTGTTTTGTGCCTCCACCAACGGGTACACACACAAACCCGCACAATAATATGACTGCAAACCCTGCGGGGCCAAAATCCAGTCTTGCCAGTTTAATTCTCGAAAATCTATGTAGATTTTGTGACGTTCGCACAAACCCTCTCTGGCAATTGTGCGGTGGTGTTTTGTTCTATGTCTCCGCTTGCGTGTTGCTCTCCTTGTCCGCTCGGTGTTCGTACATGCGAACACTTGAATCGAAGGTTCGGCATTGAAAGTCAGTCGTTCGGCGACTGTTCCGTTTAGGTGCCGTGTTTGGACAAATAAGTGCACTTGCGTCCTGCGTAGAATGGCCGGTAGCGCGTCGAAGATTAGCCAACGGGAGCCGGAGCAGAGTTTCGAGCCGATAATTACTTCCACATCAGACCGAACAACTTCGAACACACTCACGCGAACAGTAGTAGTTTGTTCGCAGTTTAACCTCAGTCTCAAGTCGGCTTGTACAAGCTCCTCCTTCCTGGGCAAGTCACTCAGATCAAAATCGAGTCTCTCGAATGTCGCATTGTCAGCCAGAAAATTGCGAACACTATCCCACTGCTGATTTCTCTGGAACAAATCATAAATCTGCCACAAATAGTCCGGCACGCGAACACTCGCCCGCTTCGACCTCTCCCTCACGCCCAAACTGGCCAGTAGGTTCCGTTTAAGACCAACCAACTGTTGAGAGGTCAAATCGCCACCAGAAGTCAACAAGATCATAGCAGAGAGCAGAATAATCAAAAGTTTAATAGGGCGACGGCTAAACATTGAGGCTGTTTTTCATCGCGTCAACTCAAACATCGGCCGGCGGTGGACAAACAACAAGTGGTGTGTGCAAGCAAAAGGCCGGTTTGAGTGACAAGAACAACTGGGCTCCCAGCTGTGTCTCAACGACGCTCTCACAAGAGAGTGGGAAAGAGAATGCGCTAGACACCCGGGCGCCGCGCCTGCTTGGCCTATACTACATGCATAGTAGGTGTATGCGCAGCTGCCCTGTCTTATTGTAAGGAGCGCTCTGGGCCGTGAAAGCAGCCGCCGGCCCTTTTTTAGTCGACCTATGCAGCGTCAAAACATGGCTACTTATGGTTGTTGTTGCGCTACCTACCTACCGACCTTTACACTGGTAGTAGGTACAGTGGGAAAAAATCGAAATTTTTAAAACATATTAAGAGTCAGTCTCTGAACTGATCGAGTCTTGGCCCTTTGCCCTATTCAGACCCCAAAATTGAAACTTTGAGTTAGAGAGCTGCATGTTGGTACACTAATACATACTTATGAGTTGTCTTTCGGCCCCAAAGGATTAGTGGATTTGACGCTCGAATCCCGAGATACAGCCTTCTGAAAATCGGCCTGCTTAACTATGGGAGCAAAATTTCAAACTCGAATTTCTAACCTACCAGCTGGAGTTTGAAGATAAAAATTTGGGTTTTTGCGTAACTTTTGGAGTACTTTAAGAATCTGCAGTCCAATTTTGTTTTGGAAGAAAAAAAATTTTTTTCGACCTCTTTGGTGGGCCATAACTCGGCTGCAACCCCCCCTAGAGGCGCTTTTTTATTTCATAACTTTGTAGTGCGTTTTATAAGCTTCATTTTGGTATAGAATATGGTACGATTGCTGGTGGCCAATCCAGTGAAAATTCGCCTCAAATGTCACAAACTCGAAAAATTCGCATGTTTCACTATAGACATAATTTTCCAAATCGAATTTCTGACTTAATGAACGGAGTTGAGCTGTGAAAATTTGGGTTTCCAGAGTACTTTCAGTGCGCTTTCGGAATATTTAGTGGATTTAGAATTTCGAGGAAAAAAATTTTTTTTCGACCTCTTTGGCGGGCCATAACTCGGCTGGAATCCCCCCTAGAGGCGCTTTTTTATTTCACAACTTTGTAGCGCTTTTCATAAGCTTCATTTTCGTATAGAATATGGTACGATTGCTCGTGGCCAATCCAGTTAAAATTGGCCTCATAGGTTACAAACTCGAAAAATTCCCTCATTTGGAAGACCAGATTTTTATGAGTTCTCAACATTTGAGGCCAATTTTCACTGGATTGGCCACCAGCAATCGTACCATATTCTATACCAAAATGAAGCTTATAAAAAGCGCTACAATGTTATGAAATAAAAAAGCGCCTCTAAGGGGCTCCGGCCGAGTTATGGCCCACCAAAGAGATTGAAAAAAATTTTTTTCCTCGAAATTCTAAATCCACTAAATATTCCGAAAGCACACTGAAAGTACTCTGGAAACCCAAATTTTCACAGCTCAACTCCGTTCATTAAGTCAGAAATTCGATTTGGAAAATTATGCCTATAGTGAAACATGCGAATTTTTCGAGTTCGTGACATTTGAGGCCAATTTTCACTGGATTGGCCACCAGCAATCGTACCATATTCTATACCAAAATGAAGCTTATAAAAAGCACTACAAAGTTATGAAATAAAAAAGCGCCTCTAGGGGGGGTTGCAGCCGAGTTATGGCCCACCAAAGAGGTCGAAAAATAATTTTTTTCTTCCGAAACAAAATTGGACTGCAGATTCTTAAAGTACTCCAAAAGTTACGCAAAAACCCAAATTTTTATCTTCAAACTCCAGCTGGTAGGTTAGAAATTCGAGTTTGAAATTTTGCTCCCATAGTTAAGCAGGCCGATTTTCAGAAGGCTGTATCTCGGGATTGGAGCGTCAAATCCACTAATCCTTTGGGGCCGAAAGACAACTCGTAAGTATGTATTAGTGTACCAACTTACAGCTCTCTAGCCTAAAGTTTCAATTTTGAGGTCTGAATACTGAGACTCGGTCGGTTCAGAGACCGACTCTTAATATTAAGGGAAGCGCGTTTGCGCTTTCCGGTGTAGTTATTGTTACCGCGGTCCATACTAAAAATTGTTTTCCTAGCATTCGAGGAGGGAGCAAATGCGCTTCTCTTATTATGTCGGAGTTTGACCAAATTTGAAAAAAAAGTGCCAAAAAAGGGTGTTTTTTCGGCCATACTTTTTAGCGTAACTTTTGTGTTTTTGGACCGATTCCTCTAATATTTGCAGGCCTTGTAATTTGAAGTTTTTTCTATCTTTTGGTGAAGATTTGAGCGAAATTGGCCGATTCGTTTTCGAGCACTGCTTTTTTGAAAAAATGCTCTCGAGGGGGGGGGGCTGGCGAAAAAACAAAATGGTGGTTTTCGGCATTTTTAAGGTACTTCTCGCGGTAACATAGTAACGTGTTATACATCAAAAGTTTGCAAAAATTCTGAATTTTCTATTGGTGCAGTCGGTTTTTGAATATTGTTTTTCGTTTTTGAGTTAAAAATTTTTTTTAATTTTTGAAAATTGCCAGTAAAACCAACTAATGGTTTAAAGGTCCCCATGGATCGGACCTGTTACGTTTTGTTAAGCAAAGTGTGTAGTTTCATATTACGTGTGGTAGAATTGCATACTAATCCGGGATCAAAAGTTATGGCGGATTGAAGCACTAAAAATGGTCAAATTTTGGACACTTTTTTCGAATATTTTTTACTTTTTGATTTTTTAAGCGGGGATGAGGGTTGCGCGATCTGGGGAAGGTCTGGAGCTCTGGGACTTTTAGGTTTTGTTAAGGAATGATTGTAGTTTGAAACTAAGGGTCGTAGACGTTTTTTCGACTCTGGGATCAAAAGTTGTGAAACATTGAAAAATAGTAAGAGTCGGTTTTTCTTGGTTATGAGACCCTGTGTTCAGGACATGATAATCTGGGTAAGAAGTTTTGCGATTTGGCTCAAAATTTGTGTCAGGATGTAAGGACACAATATAAACAAGATTTTAACATTTTCGGGCGAAAATTCGAAAAAAATTTTTTTTGGACTTTTTGCCATATTTAGCTCATAACTGTAGTAAAAGTAAACGTACAAAGGTGGGGATTGCATATTATGAATGAGAAAAGGCTGTTCTTTCCAACGGTAGACAGCAAGCTGCGATCAGAAAGCTCTAAAGATATTTATGTCGGATTTTGGACAAAATTGAAGAAAATGCAAAAAACGCTATTTTTGGGCTATGCTTTTTAGCATAAGTTTTATATTTCTGGACCGATTGCTCTAATATTTTGAGACATTGTAGATTGAAGTTTTCTCTATCTTTTGGTGAAGATTTCAGTGAAATTCGTTCATTCGTTTTGGAGTACTTATCAATTGAAAAAATGCTGTCGAGGGGAGCTGAGGAAGAAAGAAAATGGTAGTTTTCGGTGTTTTTGAGATAATTTTCAGGCTTATATATAAAGGTGGTATACATCAAAGCTTTGCAGGCATTCCGAATTTTCTATTTATGGAGTCCGTTTTTACTTAAAAGGAAAACTATAAACAGGAGGATACGGTATTGGTTGACGAGATATTATAGCGATTGGAAACTACAGTATTAAGGGAAGCGCGTTTGCGCTTTTCAGTGTGGTTATTGGGTAGCGCGGCCCATGCTAAATTGTTTTGGTAGCATTCGGGGAAGGAGCAAAACGGTTCCTTTATTATGTCGGAGTTTGGACAACATTGAGAAAATGCCAAAAAGGGTATTTTTTCGGCCATACTTTTTAGCTTAACTTTTGTATCTGTACTGTATTTGTATCTAAAAATGGCCAAATTTTGGACATTTACTGTACTTCAATTTTGTTGAATTTTCAGTGGCAGGAATGTGTAAATGGTATTATTTTAGTGCACCAGCCAATAGAAAACGTGTCACCAGCACCTAAATTGGCCGATCCACAAGCTCAAGAAATAGGGCGCCGAACGTGACATACATTTTTGCTCAAAAGTTTCGTCATTGCTGATGTTTCTAAGCGCATAGCAAGTAAATCGCTGGCTCAAATGTGTTCAGATGCACATTAATCGAAGCCTCTTGATCTGATCATCTCAAAAATACCGCCCACGTCTCAGTCTGATGCTTTATAACTGTTATCGGTCGAAATTCTGCAGACCTACTTTTAACCCTTCCGGTACCCGATCTGCCGGTGGCTGTTGTTCTATCGGCTTGCCGTCAGCTAAGTCATCAACAACTTTTTATCACCACCGCACAGACAATATAAATAAGGTGGCAGATCGTAGGCCGCCTGTTGCAGACTCTGCTACACGCACGCACTGACTAGAGATAAGGCAGCAACTGGGCCATGCTGCATAGGTAACGTAACTGGCAGCATAATTTACATGCGGCTGGGCGGCCGGCTACCGACGTACAGTGTATCACATCCTACGCTCTACGCCTAAATGTTACGAGCTGTGGCTGGGTGTCCAGCTATGGACATATGTTTACTACCGTTTTTGGTCCCTTAAGTGGTCGAAAATCGAAATTTCGAGCATGATTTCAGATGCAGCATGACCCGGCGAATCGATGCTGTAGGTGTGCTCAACTGCAACAACACTGAAGAGCTGCTCACTCCGCACACTTGAAGCAGGAGGGCAGAGCAGACATGGGCTAGGATTTGGGCTGAAGGGCGATAAATTTTCGAATCCTAAGGGGTACCGCCCGCTGATTAAAATCAAGGTTTGTTGGCTTATTTGTCATTAAAATAACTTAAAATATGCTATTCTGTCTGAGCGCATTTATCCGTAATGAGGGTGGGGCATCGGCCTGAGGGGGTCAACCTTTTCACTGAAGGGCTTCGGAAGGGCCACTACCTTTTCTGCGATTCTCCACTTAGTTCATTTCAGATCGCTGATTGCATCAATGCTTGACTGATAAGCAGCGACAGCAGTTTGCTTTTTCAAATTTTCAGATGTTCCTGCACAACTATAAATATCGATATCGAATACCATCGAATTATGATATCGTAGGAACACTAATAAATGTTCTCAGTAATCTATACATGGGCCAGAGAAATGGGGGATAGTCGGGAAAAGTCGCCAAAAGGTTGATAAACCGCTGCGAACTTGTCTATTTTTCTAAAATTTTGCCCACATTCTCGGCAAGGGGGGTTGAACAAGTTACAGCATGTATTTACGTGCTATGCCATGCTTGAGTAAAATCTTTAAAATTGATTGGAAATTCAGTAGAAATGACATAGTCATGGAAAATGGCAGTAAACATTAGGTACAGGATGGTTTAATAGTAGGTCTGCAGAATTTCGACCGATAACTAAAGCAATAAAGCATCAGACTGAGACGTGGCCGGTAATTTTAAGATCATCAGATCAAGAGGCTTCGATTGATGTGCATCTGAACACATTTGAGCCAGCGGTTTACTTGCTATGCGCTTAGAAACATTAGCACTGAAACATGTGAGCAAAAATGCAAGTCATGTTCGGCGCCATATTTCTTGAGTTTGGATCGACCAATTTAGGTGCTGGTGGAAAGTTTTGTATTCTACGTGTCGAGATTTTTCATCCCTAACTTCACTGGTGCAAAAGTGATGGGTATTTTTCTAATGACCAAAAATTTTGTCTCTCTCCGTGACGAAAAGCGTTCAAATTTGGCGCCAAAATTTTGGCTAGAACAAAGTTGGGCACACCACCCGGAAGCCCGTTGTCTCAGCTGCACAAAGCATGAAACTGCATCGCGATAGCTTCTAAAATGTGTGAAGTGAATGACAGCTGATTAAACAGCGGCCGCAAAAAGTGGCCTGGGTCATATTTCGAGATTTGGCTTATTTGCCACCCCTGGGCATAATCGAGAGCTCTGCACTATGTCTGTTGGTGAAACAGGTCGCCCAGGCCGTCCTGTTAGATTTACAGAGTGTTCTCCACTGTTGCCTATGTAAATGCAGGGATATCTCTGCAAAGTATCCCCTATCACAATAGTGGATATATGAATAAAGGTGTAGTTATTGGAGTCAGTATCCAAGATGTAAAGAACAGGATATCAACTTTTTAGCTCCAAAGCCCAACTAGCCAATAACTACACCCGCGCAAAGGCAATCGCCACGGCACTGCTGAATGCGTCTGAGTCGTGTGGATCTTGTGTTGCGCTTATGGCTTACTAACGCCAGTTGTTTTCTGTTCTATGGATCGATTCTATGTCAAAATGCTATGGAATAAGGGTGCCGACCACCCCTAAAGCTGAGCTGGACTAGCAGTAGTCACGCCACATCAAACGGTTCTTTTTAGTTTTACACAGGCGTCATACGCTAGAATAAGCATGCAACATTCCAGTGGCTATAGCATTAAGACCAGAAAATCTCAATATCTAATATGTGAATAGCTCACACTCCCAATGCCGAATACTTCATTAATAATGACAAATTGATACTTAACTTGTACTGATTTTGGATTTTGGTTGATTGATGGAAAAACAGCTTTGTAAAGCCAATCATAAGTTCAATTTCAAAGATTGTCAGTATTGCACATTAGAGCAAAACATACATAAAATTTGTGCCCATAGTTTCAAAAGACAGGTTAAGTAACCTTTTGTATACTGTCATCACAGCTCAGCTGCTGTTTTGGTTTTGTGAGGTTTTGGTATGAGCATGTCAATCTGTCCCTAGCTGATAAAAGTTTCTTTGCAGTAAGCAGAAACATCCACTGAAGCACGGATTTTCTTTCCTGGCATTGGACAGACTTTGATTGTATGTATGCGTCAAAAGAGAACTGTGAGATTTTTCTTGGCAAAGCACCTGCAGGCAATGCAGAAACAGTTTCGCTCTCAAACAGATGGGTTGCAGTGTGTTCAGGTTGCACTGCAGAAACTGGATAAACGTAGTGTAGTAGCATCACAAAATTGGTCAGCTGAGACAGCAGTAGACAAATAGAGCGATTCTAGGTGTTCCAAATTGCTACCTCCGATTTGTTTAGATCACATGATCATCTATGACCCGTATTTATGACTTACTTTGTGGTGTTTGTGGCAGTGGTTGATGTTTGTTGTAGAGAATAATTAAACAGTAGAAATAGAAAAGTTTGTGCACTTTATGCTTGAAGATTTTCTAGACCTGAAAGGGGCCGTGCATAATAAACCGGTGTTCAAAAGTTCAAAATTTGGATCCCCACCCCTCCCAACATTTTTTACGTTTTCAGCATGACCGCCCTAAAAACTCCAAAGTTTTTCGGTGACCCGCCTGAATTAAACTTGATGCTGTCTCCATGAATGGAAAATGTACAATTTAAAATATATGTAGTATTGTATAAAAAAAGTAAAAGCTAGTAAGTAAGTACTAAAAGCTATGAAAAAGAAAATTTTTAAATTTTTAACAGTAAACTACCATTTTGGCAGTTAGAAAGATGAACTGGGTCGAGTTTTCCTTGTAATATAGTTGCAACAAAATCTAATTAGGCACCTAAAAAACGTTGACGTTTTCGATGATACCAAACCCCACAATTGCAACGTTTTTGTGACGTTCAACCGACTACCCCAGCCCCTCTCTAAACGTTGTAGTTTATGGACAGCTCCAAATAAAGATGCACCTTGTCATTTGTACAGGCTAGCTGAGCCTGAAGCATATGAGCGGAAATTGCGGAAACTCTGAGGGGCAGCGCTTGGGTCCTCTCTGAGATTTCAGGTTATCACCAACATTTGGCTCACTTGTAATCTGACCGGCTGATGAATTGTTCAGAAATTTTTTCTTTTTTTTTAATTATTCTTGTTAGTATACATTAAAAGCATACATGGGCAGGAAAAATCCGGAAGGGGGAATGGAGACGTTGGGGGTCCAGAAAATAGGCAAAAAACGCCTATTTTGCCTTAAATAAGCGAAAATTTTCTCCCTCTGGGGGCGGTGGTTTGGGGGACGGGGGAATGTCCCGCCGAGGGTGTGGTATTGGCCGGCGAGGGGAGGGTTATACCCCCACACCCCCGGCCCATGTATGATTAAAAGAGGTCTTCCCCACCCAAAATTGGCCTGGATTGGGCCCTCTGCGATCATCGCCCCCTACCAGCAAGAGCTGGGCCGGCTCTGCCCATAGGATTTTTGGCACGCCTGGCCGGGATCAATTTTTGAGAGGTGGGCAGGGCCGGCCGTGTGGGACATGCACAGCAGAAATTTTAGAGCGAAATTAAAATTAAGCACAAAATAGAAATACGCACTCGTTTTTCTGTTTTAAAATGCTACTTTTGAAAGCTTAACTTTAATTTTAGCTTTAAATTTGAGAATTCAGACCAAATTTTCAAAACTTGAGTTAGACAAAGCAAAAACCAATGGGCCGGGCTGGATTTTGATGCCGGGTGGATATCCCTCTGCTGAAAGGCCTGCTGGGCCTGGCCGAGCCCAAAAAAACGTGCCCATGGATGCTACCTTATTCCATGGTGGGGGGCATATGGACCTAGAATCGATCCATAGAACAGAAAACAACTGGCGTTAGTAAGCCATAAGCGCAACACAAGATCCACACGACTCAGACGCATTCAGCAGTGCCGTGGCGATTGCCTTTGCGCGGGTGTAGTTATTGGCTAGTTGGGCTTTGGAGCTAAAAAGTTGATATCCTGTTCTTTACATCTTGGATACTGACTCCAATAACTACACCTTTATTCATATATCCACTATTGTGATAGGGGATACTTTGCAGAGATAACTATACATATATGTTTTTCACCAATCAAACATATAAATAACACATATAGTTATATGTTTATGAAAATTGAATATGCACATATTTTTAAACATAAAACATATTTGTGTAAAAGTCGCTTATTCACTTATATTTTGTCTTAATTTTCGATAATTCAAACTTGAGATTCTGAATTTCCTGTTTAAAACGGTTTGCAACAATTTAGATAGCATACTCAGATTCAATAAGTTTAAGTGAAAGTCAGATTTTGGAAAAGTTTACTGTCAAACAGCAACCAAAGGTCTTGAAATCATGAATACCTATAGCAAAAATATGTATATGTTTCCAGAAACATATTGGCCTTAAAACATATAAATACAAAACATATTTGACATGCAAACATATTGAGAAACATAAACATATATGTTTTCCCAAAAACAAACATATTTATGTTTTAAAACATATACATAAAACATATATGTTTCCCATAGTAGTAGTAGGGTTGTTTCAGAATGTGTATGTGTGTTGGTAATTGGTGTATACACATTCAGAAAAACAATGTGCATTTTTGTGTATGTGTATTGTACTTTTTTGGCCTGAGTTTGAGTGAGAAACTGGAAAAATCAGATCTATTGTAGTCCGCTGTTTGGAAACTAGGATATCTCTGAAATTGAGTTAGTTAGCGCCTTGTTTAGGCTTTGTCAGGATTAGACCTATTTTGTAGTGACTACTAACCACTAACCACTAACTACAAATTTTTCGGGTTTTATGACGTCATCAAGACTACAAATTGACTACGGCTACATATTCGATTTAGTGACTACAAATTGACTACTAAATCCCTTTTGAATTTGTGAATTAGTAGTCAGCAAATTTTAGAATTTATTTGGTCAAATCATGCACATTTACTATTTAGAAACGGAAATGGTGCAATTTTATGTGTGGTTTTTTGTTAACAGAGCTTTTTCACTGGTTTTGACAACTTTTTTTCTGTTTTATTTTGAAACATTTATTCAATTTCAACAAAGTTTGTAAAGAAGCAAAGTGCATACCTATTTGTCTGTTTTTGGTAAACAAAATATAGAGTTTAATAGTAGCTAGAATATTAACGATATTAACGAAAATACGTCTTTTGAAGCTGTAAACAAAAAACCGTGTATTCTGAACCTAATCCTAAATTTAAAACTTTCGTAGAGAAAATAACACACATTTTTGGCATCACACCTACACCTATCAGGAAATAGATGTTATCTTTAATAATTTCACCACTCCCTTGTCTTTTTTACTATTTTAGACTTTCAAACTTCTTGTTTTACCTTAAAAACCTGAAATTTTGGCCATTTTATTAAAAATTTTGCTGACTACAAATTGACTACTAACTACGACTACATATTCAAAATCGAGATTTTTTGAGACTACTAACTAAGACTACATATTATTTTTGGCGATTTTTAGAGACTACAAACTACGACTAATATTTAAAATTTGCAAAAGAAATAGGTCTAGTCAGGATATCTACTCACTCTAAAGTACAGCGAAAACGTCAAAAGTTTTGAATTCTGTTGCATACTTTTGTCGATTTCGATCAAATACACATACACAAAAATACACAGTTTGAGCACTGTTTGTGTATGTTAATGTGTATTGGAATTTTCAATGTGTATGTATACATGTTTAAAAAACAATGTGTATTTTTTGTGTATGGTAAATGTGTATGTGTATTGTACAGGGTGTGCCAAAAAAAGCAGATTTTTCGCTGTAGCAACCGCAAATCTCAACCGATTTGAATGAATCCTTTTTAAATGAAAGATAAATAAATCCTTAAAAGACTGCTGAAATTTTCATTAATTTACTCTGCTTAGGTAGTTCCTGAGATATTGACTCTCAAAGTCAAAACAGTGATTTTGGCAGTGAACAAGAGGGATTTTTTTATTATTCTGCACTTCGTAATAAAACGGATTCCTGCTACTGCTAAGGGCTCTTGGAGGCTTATTATAATTATAAAATCTACAAATAAATAAGGTGCAGTCAGAAGAAGGGGTGGTGACCAGTGTGGTGCATTTTGCAAATTTGAAACTAGGTAAAGTAATACTAGGTAAAGTTGTCACCTAAAAAACTAGGTAAAGTAATACTAGGTAAAGTTTTCAGTTAAGAAACTAGGTAAAGTAATACTAGGTAAAGCCCAGAAAAACTAGGTAATACTAAAACCTAAAACGCTCGAAATCAAGTCAAAATATTATTTTTGCTTCAATAGAACAATGATGAAGTTAGTGGAGTTAAAATTTACGAAATTTGACAGATTTCATGTAAAAATTTGCATTTTATTGATCAAATAGGTCAGAAATTCATTCTCTGGACCACTGTAATTGTGGGAAAGCCGGAAATTTGAAGGTTTGCTGACTGGAGGAAAAGCAACGTAAAACTGAAAATATCAAACTAGGTAAACTTGGTCTACCTAGAGGTACCTAGTTATGTGGATTTAAAAAGGTAAAGTAAAACTAGGTAAAATAGAGTAACCAACAACTAGGTAAAGTAAATCTAGGTACGTTTCCCGAATATTGACTAGGTAATACTAGGTATACCTAGTTACCTAGTTACCTAGATAAAAAGTGGCCCACACTGGTGGTGACACAGGGCTTTAAATATTCTGACGGCTGACTGATGTGCAGCATGTTTGCGAAGTGCTTTTGATTTGAAACAGCCATGTGACACTAAGGTTGATGGGTTGTTTCACTGTCGAACATTTCTCTTTTTTTGCTACCAGCAATCTGCGGTTTGTTCCCAGCTATTGGAAACTTTCTATGGCTTTTGTTTTTTTACCTTTTAGGTTGTTTTCACTTTTTCTATTGTCTTCAGGTTTTGTTCGGTAAGCTTCTCCGATCTGAAATGCTGTTAGAAAGGAATGCGTAAATGAGCTGACTGATTACAACCTTGTTTTTCCATCTTTGCTGAGCTGATTGATGATGAATTAGGCTGCTTTCATTGTTATTGTGCATTTATTGTTAAATTCAATTGTAAAACATTGTCTTTGTTTTATTGCATTATTCCACACAGAAACACAGAACGTTTTTCAGACAGGAAAAACCAACCAGTAGGCTTTCGTCGGCCGGTTTTGTACTTCGTATTTTGTTATCTAACTCCAGCATTGTGCAACAATGTACCGTAGCTAGATTTCGCTGTCAAGCATGTTTGACTTTCGGGCTGTTGTTCTTGATCGAATATGAATCTGTTTTTCTATATCAGTCAATCACACCAACTGTTTTCTAAATTTATTAGAAAGTCAACACCACAGGAAGCTCGACAAATCTCTATAAAACAAGATTTCAACTAGTTTAAATGGCCAACTGATCTTGACATAGATGGTTGTTCCTGGAATACCTGACCATTTTAAGGTTAATTTGTAAAACTTTCTTTGAAATTTTTCAAGCAAATAGTGTTCTAGCATAGCAGAGTACTGTATTGCGTCGAAAACAAAAACCAGAATATAATGTTTTGCATTCGAATGTACTTCTGCCCTTGTTTTCTAACGATAGGCAGCTTTTGTTCACTTTAAAAACATTTATTTGCGTGTTAAAATTGGCCAATTCAACTAAGACCAACGTCTTTAAACTGGAAAATGGATGTCAATGAACTCAGTTTTCAGACCACCTATTAGAAGAACATGGTCCTATAACTGGAAACAAAAACCTATTTAAAGACCATGGTCTTCTAACTATGGTGGTCTTATAAGCGGAAATCTCCGGTAAAGCGGCGCTGTATGGTTAAGTGGTCACGGCCAAAGTGAGGTTGTACCTCAAGTGTTACTGGCAGTTTAAGACCTTACTTCACTCAAAGCGAAACACAGGTACCAGCATAGAAAAGAAAAACTACAGTACGTACATACAAATAACAAATTATGCAAAGAAGTATCATCATGTTATGTTAGACTGAAGGTGTAGTCCTAAAACGACACTTCTAAACTCTGCTGACTCAAGAAATCTAACAAAACTGGCAAAAGGTAACAGAGGTACAGTAGGTGGGAGTGCGTTCCAGACCTTAGCAGTGACATAAAAGAACGAAGAGTCCGTGGCGACCGTTCTACTAGCCAGCTCGACGTGACAGTCATGCGTTGTTCTAGCACTGCCACCGTCGACAGAGAGAGGTAGATTTTCCTGGTCGGTGTAGCGCTGGCCGTGGAAGAATTTGTAGAAGAGCTTCAGTCTAAGTCTGGCAGCCAGTAACCAGATCGGGGGCCGCTCAGAGCCAGACTGTTCAGCACAGACAGACAGTAATTGATCGTACGGTAAGGTAAAGTTGTTAGTGTAGAGCTGCGACTGGTACTTCCGATCCGATCCGATCCGATCCGATCCTTACGGCCTGCGATCAGACTCGAGGTCCATTTCGCTTCCCCGTGATTCGTCATCTCGGACGTTGCCCTTCTTTCACTGCCAGCCACTCTTAGCCATGCTGCTGGGCGCCGGTCACCAGGAGGGCGGCCGGCGTGTCGATGCCATGATGCTGACAGCTCCCGACGGCCGAGGGCTCCCCGGCATAGTTGGTTTCTCAGACAGCTTCTGACATCGTAGATGTTCTTCCCAACGCGCATGCTTTGTGGAGCGGCTTCGGTGCAACGGCAGATCCAGTTGGTTCCCATTTTACCTACTCGATGTAACCAGCTTTCGGTGGCCTGGGTGGAGCGTTGTGCCGACGACCAACTCTTTGCAGCAAGAAACTTGCCGCGCCGAGAGGATGAACCACTACAACCGCTAGGGATGCAGGGGCCGCCGTGACCCAGAGGCAGCGAGCTACCCACTGAGCCAACGACGCGGCTCGTCGGCACCTATGTATTAAGAGCCAGGCCGGGGCACTAAGCCTAAATTTGGGAGGCGGATTGAGTCCTAAAAACCGCTGGTGCAATGACTTAGCAACTTTAGATGTAAAAAATGCAAAAAATTCGTCGAAAACTCGGCATTCCGGAAAGCAGTCTTGCATGAAACCAACCAAAATGGCCGTTTTCGGTTTCTTGGAATTCTTTCCTGTGAGAACACCAACCAATGTCGTAATTTGCGGTGTTGAGCGAACAAAAATAAAACGGTGGGCGCATCTGACAGACCACCATGTATGGTCTGATGGATTCCACTAGCCTAAAGTTGCTGGTTGACCCGTTGGAGCGTCTTTTAAAATATCCCTGTTTATTATGCACATTTATGCAAATTTATTTTCAATTATTTTCGTTTTAGCAATATGGAGTTAGAACCCCAAAGCACTGACGACAGTACTCCTTGCGCAGATTAGTGTTTCAAAAGGAGAGATTTTTGGTCCATGTTGGGGAGATCACTCGAATTGGAAGTTTTAAACGCAGACGATCAAATGTGGTATAGAATGACTGATGATGATCTCTTGATTATTATTTTACACATCAACAAATAATTACTGTGTGCTATATTCAGCTTTACCTCAGATACGTGTTTTTGGTCTTGGAACAAATCCTGTAAAATGTGCGCACCATGTAAATCTTTGACAAATATGACCGGATGCGGTATCAAACAACTGCCTTTGACTTTTAGATTATTTTGTTATGCACTAACACACCAGCACGTACCTTAACCAATTACTAAATGCTATCTCGGATTACGCGCTCTTGTCATATCACCTTACTTCATCGATTACCGGCCGATTTCCCTCTGGAACCACATCAAGAAAACTTGCTATAAAATTCATACGCATAGGCGTAGATTCGTGCCCAAAATTGCGATTGTTAAAAATTTTTCTGTCATCTTGGAACATAACTTTTGAAAGAAAACCGGAAAAAATGCGAAAAATAACCGGCTTGAGCTTTTTCCGGAAAACAAACAGCCCTATATGGTACCGGTGCCGTTACCAATGCGAAGGTAGGGGTACCTACCATATGTGGTGTCGGTGTCATAACCGACGTTACTGCCTGAGGGTCCAAGATGATTGAAAGTAAATATGCAGAAATATAAATCTAACGTTAGGCTTACAAACAGTTAAGAGCGTTAAGTTCATCAATGACTCTTTAGTGGGTCTGAATATTCAGTCTCAGTGTTAAAAAGTTATCTAGCGTATATAATTCAAACGCAAGGTGAAGCTTAGGCTTTATGTTTAGTAGGGTCGTGCTTTTAGCATCATTAGGTTCAAACTTAGGCTTAATTTTAGGTTCAGGCTTATCTTTAGTTTAGGCAGCATGAACCGGGGATTCCAAATCAGCTGGCAGTTTGGGACCCCGATTCCATATTATCATTTTTAATCGCATTCATTTGGTAATATCGAATCGGCGCAAAGTTAATCGGCGCAAAGCGCAAGGTGGCGCAAATTTTTCAGTGGTTGCGTGAACATCTAAGATACTGTAGCCCGCGAAATTTAAATTCTACTACTGTCCTTTCCTTAACTTATCGTTGCATAAATGATTGTCTCAGAACGTCGTTGCATAAATGATTGTCTCAGGACCATTTCTCATTCGCAATATGCACTGTATTTAACCTTCAAGGACTCAAGTTAACACCACTTTGGAATCCATAAGTTTCGATGCCCACATCAGCGTGGGGTATAGGCCGAGAATAAGTTTAGATACATTAGCTCCACCCATTTCCGTCCTAGAGGAGCGGCTTTTTAACATTTGTAAATGAAATAAAGATGGACGAAACGGTACCGTTCGTTGAAGACGAAGTCGGCGTCGATCATAATTATGCTGGGACGGTGACTAGCACGCCTAACAAAGCTACTGCGGCAACAACGTAAGGGTTTTGATTAGTTGAAGTAATTAGTCGGTCCCTCAGTGGCCGGCCAAATCGATAATTGGTCTGGCGGACGCATCAATAATAAGGTAGGCACCAGATGGCCTGTTTTCCAAATATAAAAGTACCCCTAGATACGCATAAGAAAAGGGTGTGCCGGCCAGACTGTGTTATCGATTTGGCCGGCCACTGAGGGACCGAGATTGTTAACTTTTGCCCTCAACAAGTTTGGAAATAATGAATAGTTGGTGGTAGTTGGATTGCTCATGTCAACTACTCGCACCAAAACTGATTATGCCTTTCTGGCCCGAAACTTGGCCAAGAAAGCGGAGCTTGGTGACCAAGAAGGTGACCGGATCAACGGATGGGTGTCTGATGGAGAGCTAGCACTTATACAGGGCAAGTAAAAGTGTCGGCTATGACATTACTGACAACTTTTGCTGGTCTACCAATTCCATTTATGCACTGTTTTTAGGATTCGAAACCTGTGTTCAATTCCAATTCCCCACCGTCCATGTTCGCTGTGAGCTTCATATGAGAAATAACATCGACCAGAAATTAACTGGAGTGTCGAAAGACGCCAGGGAAACGATCAAGACTGACATTTTCGGACAGGAGGTTTTCATCCGTGCTCTTGGGAAAAGGCAGCGCTTCACCGGTTAGGATCTATTGAAATTGTTCTCATCAGACATTTCTTTCTTAAGGACTCGTCGACTGCACAAGCTGTGAAGAATTCGATGCTCTGGCAAGGACTTTGGAAGCTAAGTGGCAGTCAATTAGTAATCAGTTTGTGCCCTGGTTTCGGAGTAACTTGTCAGATTGCCTGAAATCCTGCTATCTTTTGCCAATTCGCGAGCAGATTGGATTGAAAGGGATAGCAACCGATAATGACAGCGAGAAAGTTAATGCGTTGTTGCAACAAAATCAGCAGCATTGTCGGCTGGCGCCTCATCTATTTGTTAAAGAATTTGAGCAATTTATCGACGGTTGGTTTTTATCAGTTTCCATAGCTTAATGTACGTACGTATGTACACCAAAATGGGATGGAAAATGATTTCTGCAGCGCCATGTGTTCTTATCACATATTACAGTATGTATATCACATCATTTTCAGCAGAGTTTGGAAGGCTGCAATGTGCTGTGTACTGTCAGGGCGATTTTCGGCTGACTGGATCGACAAAAGCCAAGTTTGAAGTCAGTTCGCCTTTGCGATGGTCCCTTATGTCGCAGAAAGAACGAGAGACCATCTTTGAGACGCTTAAATTGCACCATGGCGCTATCAGAGAGCCTCACAATCGGTTGTCCATCGATCTTCGGCGAGACACGGCTATTACAGAAATCCCCGGGAATACCCTCGATCAGCTGCAAAACAAAGCAGCATCAATTGTCAACCAAGAAGGTGCGTGCAGTCAGTGTCCAACCGACGCAAACACGATTGGTGTGTGGGACGGTTCGAAACAGTTTTCTATCCGTTTTCACTCTGCTCTCGGTTCATTCACTTGCGCAGCGCACTGCTCAGAGTTCAAAAGATTTCGCTATGTGTGTGCTCACACACTGGCAGCTGCTGAGCAGATAGGTCGTCTTTGCCAGCATGTCACCGATTTGGCCGAGAAATTAGCAAGTGAAGATGTGAGTAAAGCGGTCAGCGCTACTGCTTATGACCCTGTAGCCGGAACGAAGCCTGGTCACTACCGTCGAAAAGGAGGCGCAGCGTCTGCCGGAGTTCCCCGACCATTGGAGATCGGCTGTTCAACACAGGTTCGAGGTCAAAGAGCAGTCACAATGAGCGAATTGTGGGGTCTTCATAAGCCAACAGAGTCTCAGCTAGCTTCGTTGAATCAAGCCTCTGCTGTCTTTACGAAGGAGTATCACAATGACAAGGAATTTCAGCTGGTTCGACTTGTCGATTTCTGGAAGCGCTACAGCACAGCTAAGTGCAAGCATTGCAGTCAAGAATTCAGTAAGCGAGATGTACCGCCTGAAAATGTTGCATTCGTGCACTGGGAGCGATACGAGTTCCGCGAGCAAGGCCGATCAGTGTATTCCAAGAGCACGATGAGACCGGCACTGATTCACTGCAGATTTGATTGTCTCAAAGCTCGCTATCCGTATGTATCCTATGACCTGCTGACAACAGATCCCACCTTGACCCTGCAAGAAGAGCATCGCTTGTACCTGAAAGAACAGCTCGGAAGAGACAGTTTTCCTCTGTCCCACAAACAGTGGACAAAGTGCGTCTGATACGCTGTAGACCCCTAGAATCTATACGGTATTAGTAACGTACTATCTTTTGCAAATTTTCTATTACTACTGTACATGTACGTCTCGTCGGTCGGATACTTCTGAACTTCTCGGTGTTGCGTTATTTTGTATGCATTAGTACGTACGCATTCTAATTCATTAAAGTTTCGTTGACTTTCTGAACATAAAGAAAGCGCTTGAGCAAACAGAAATCGAGTCGTGTCTCGTTAATTCGGACAAGATTTGCGGTTCCAACTTAGAAATTTGGTAAAGTTCAGGTATGGTAAGTAACGTGATAGGTAATCCCGATTTTGTTAAGCTGAACAAAATCCAAGCGTTGTTGAATTTAGCTGTGGAATTTTAATTGGATTATAATTTCTGTTGACTCAGAATGTGTTTTTTTGCTTTTCTAGAGACTGCATGAGGCGGTACTATATACTATAGAAAAATAGAATCGCGTGTGCAACTAATAAAAAGCTGTGATTTAAAAGTATGACCCGAAAAATAGTGTTAGCTTTGATTCGTTAATCCGGATAAAGACTACTAACCAGTTCAAGGTTTTAATGTATATGATTCCCGGTCCATACCTCCACCCGCGAAATAGCCATTTTTAACGAGAAAAGCTAAGATTGAGCCGAGGCCTAAGCTGAAACCAAGGCTTTAATAAAGTCAGAGTGGTCGGCGAGTGGGGGGAATGGGCTTGCTCCAATGTAAATGGGGGTACTGAACGCAAATGTAAAGTTTTTCCCGCATTAGCGCTACCGTAAATTTGCGCCACCTTGCGCTTTGCGCCGATTAACTTTGCGCCGATTCGATATTACCATTCATTTTTTGTTTTTTTAGACCAACCTAGTGAATAGTTAGTCCAACTCTGGCAAATAGGTGGTGCAGCTAGACGCTTAGTTAAAAAGAGCATCGGTTTATTATTTTAGTTGAGGTGTAGAATCTGGTGCTCCTGCATTCCGCAAGCAATTCATCAATGAATGAATGAATCTGTGACATGAACTTCAATTCGATACAACAGCCCAGTTCTAGCACCTGGGGCGCTTATTATGTGGTACGTTTGTTGCATTCTTATTATTTTATTTATACTACAGGGGCCGTCAAAACAAGAATCCCCAGATTTTTTACTGCAGCAATCGCAAAGCTTAACCGATTTGAATGAATCTTTTTTGAATGAAAGAGAAATAATAAGTCTCTGAAAGAGTCACGAGACTTTTGTTAAGATATGTTGCTTAGTTCATGAGATATTTGCCATAAATTTCATTGCCAATGAACAAAGGGAATTTTTTGTTCCGTTGCACTTCTTGAAACTCTTAGTTAAACTGATTCATTCAATTCGGTTGAGATTGAATGAAGGCTTCAAAGCTAAAAAAGTGCGAGGTTCTTTTTCATCGGACCTCGTATTGTTGCAGTCAGCATACATCTAACAGGTCATCCGCCGATGGGGAGGGGGGTTGGGGGGGTCTGGCGCCGGCCGGGGGTGTCTGAGCCAAAATTTTGGGAGGGGTAGGGCACTAAAAAACGTTCAAAAATCGAAAAATTCGCAATTTTTGGGCTAAAAATCGCTAATTTGGGCTGAAATACAGCTAAAAAGTGCTGTTTTGCAGGCGATTTTGGCAATTTTTGTGTCTGAAATTCTAAAAAATTGCAAAATTTTGCTCAAAGATTTACTTGCCAGAAAAATCGGAGGGGGGGGGCCATCCGTGGGGGGGGGGTCTGGCCTAAGTCGGGTGGGGGCAGACCCCCCTGTTACATGTGTGACAGTCAGGCGTTTGCACGTAAATATCGTGCAATAATCCGCCGCATGGCGGATGATTGGACGGGGTACATTCGCCCTACCGGCCGACACGCTCGTATTATCCGCCGCATGGCGGAGATTTCTTAAAAATATTGTCTCAAGCCTAAGCCTGAGCCTAAACCGAGGCTAAAAGTTGGGTTTGACAGCGGATTGGCGAATGGGCTTCTTTCTCAATTATCCGCCATATATGGCATACCGTAAGCTTGGATGGGGGTTGGGGTCTGTTCGCCGAACACCATTCGGCGAAACTCTGTTCGCCGACCACCATTCGCCGAAACACTATTCGCCGACTGCACCATTCGCCGAATGTCTGTTCGCCGAATCGAAAAATATATTTTCATGCACTGTATCTTTCGCTGCCTTGTCAAGTCGAATAGCGGCTATTCTGTAAATACATACAGAGGGCGCTGTAGCCGGCCACTGGCCGTTTGACCCGATTGGTCAATTGTTTGTGAAGCCTGAGGACATACCGAACTCTTAGCAAGTGACCTTGTCATTATCCATGTAATTGTCGGTGATTACGTCTTGTGACTTACGTTGATCTGTGTGATGGCCGGGACTATCAAAACAAAGCGTGGCCGAGAAACCCTGCTTTACGAAGGTCAAGTCTATGTGTTAGATAAGAGGAACAATGACGGCATCACGGCATACTGGAGATACCAAAGAAGATCGCCAGAGAAGGAGAGGTACGCAATACGCAGCTTCATACTGGGCTAGTATCACAGATTTATCTACACCATATGCAGGGTTGTATAATTTGACTCCTCTACTTCTCACTAGGCGTTTTTTGGTAAATCGCTACTATGGTGGCTGATAGAGTGCGAACTGGTATTGGGAATTGTGGAACGTGTATGAGCGTGTCATCAATCGGCAGGCGTGCACCAACAACGTCATCCAACGATTTGGAAAGTGATCGACGGTATGTTACATGAAATTGCCGATCAGAAATCAATAACAAGTGCAACTTACAGGCCTTCGCGCGGAGCAGAAGATGCGGGACGCTACAATGGAGCTGCAGGCGGCAGGCGCCCCTCCAAGGCCAACAAAGCCCAAATACCGCCGTCTGGAGCAGGCACTCCGAACTATAGTAAACAGATACCACAATATAGATTTGATGACGTACCTTAGAGGTATCGCTCACAATTTGTCCTACTAGGTCTCTTTCAAAAATGTCTCTAGTTGTCTGGTCTCTTTCAGAAATGAAATGTCTTTAGTTGTCTATTCTTCAGTTGTTGTTGTTGTTATTTCTCTGTACCTTTTTTATACTTGTATGTATGAATAAAAATGGCGGTGCCAACTGTACCAATCAGCCTGTGGGCGGCTAACCCACCCTCTGTATTTACCGAATAGCCTCTATTCGACTTGACAAGGCAGCAAAACATATAGTGCATGAAAATCTTTTTTTCGATTCGGCGAACAGACATTCGGCGAATGGTGCAGTCGGCGAATAGTGTTTCGGCGAATGGTGGTCGGCGAACAGAGTTTCGGCGAATGGTGTTCGGCGAACAGGAGGGATCCCCTTGGATGGAAACATTTCCTGAGCATACGTCTAACAGGTCATCCAACGAAGCTGGGAAGGGGATTTGACGCCGGCCCAGGAGTCTGAGCCCAAAATTTGGGAGAGGGTTGGGCATACATGTAACAGGTCATCCGCCGAAGGGGGAGGGGAGGTTCTGGGGTCTGGCGCCGGTCGGGGGGTCTGAGCAAAAATTTTGGGAGGGTGGTTGGGCACTAAACACGCTCAAAAATCGAAAAAATCGCTAATTTGGCCTGAAATACAGCTAAAAGTGCTGTTTTGTAGGCGATTTTGGCAATTTTTGTGTCTGAAATTGTAAAAAATCGCAAAAAATTTGCTTAAAAAATTACTTGCCAGAAAAATCGGAGGGGGCGCCAAAATTGTCTCGGGGGAGGGCCGGCCTAAGTCGGGTGGGGGCAGACCCCCTGTTTCATGTATGGGGTTGGGCACTAAAAAACGCTGAAAAATCGAAATTTTTTGGCTAAAAATCGACATCCACAGCTAACTTGGGCTGAAATACAGCTACAAAACTTTGCTGTTTTGCGGGCGATTTTTCAATTTTTGTTGCTGAAATTGTAATTTAAGCAAAAATTTGCTCAAAAAAGCTGCAAAAATCGCAACTATGGGATACTGTAACTACCAACTACAATGGCACATAATCATCGTTTTTGTCAGTCTAACAGTCTACGTAATCTACATTATAGTAAAGTCGAGGTGTAATCTAAGACATAACGCTGAAGCATTACTATGTAAATTTAATTAACTTTCTGTTTGCTGTTCTGTCCAATACTTTTTGACATGAAGTATTGAATCAAATTTGAAGCTCACATTGAATGCCAATTCGTGGTCTCACTCAATCCTATCATATTCGTACATCTTGCCCACCAAGCGACTTAGGCCAACACTCCCCCCCCGATTCGGGACATCCGGATCATACATGGGCCGGAAAAATGGGTTGGGGGTCGTCAAAATCCGAAAATTTGGGGGTGTGCCTACCTGTTTGGGGGGGTCGCGGCGATTTTGGTGAGTGGGGTCAGGAACAAAAGTCGGCTTCAGGTGGGTGGGTGGGGTCGTTTGGGGGGGTCGAGCCCAAGTTGGGGGTGGGCAACCCCCCCACGGCCCATGTATGATCCGGATACGATTTTTCCGACCCCTCCTCCGGTTTTGCTAGTGTCACCATATATGGTACGGTTTGTGCCCAGTTCCGACTTTCCCATTTCCGACTTTCCCAGTTCTGACGTTCTCAGTTCCGACTTTTCCCAGTTCCGACTTTCCCAGTTCCAACTTTTCCCAGTTCTGACGTTCCCAGTTCCGACATTCCCAGTTCCGACTTTTCCCAGTTCCGACATTCCCAGTTCCGATGTTCCCAGTTCCGACTTTTCCCAGTTCCGACATTCCCAGTTCCGACATTCCCAGTTCCGACATTCCCAGTTCCGATGTTCCCAGTTCCGATGTTCCCAGTTCCGACTTTTCCCAGTTCCGACATTCCCAGTTCCGACTTTCCCAGTTCCAACTTTTCCCAGTTCTTACGTTCCCAGATCCGACATTCCCAGTTCCGACTTTTCCCAGTTCCGATGTTCCCAGTTCCGACTTTTCCCAGTTCCGACTTTTCCCAGTTCCGACTTTCCCAGTTCCGACTTTCTCAGTTCCGACTTTCCTGAACTTAACCTCTAAGCCTGAACCTCACCCCTAAGCCTAAACCTGAACCTCCCACTAAGCGTAAGCCTGAACCTAAGCCTAAGCCTGACCTAAGCCCTAAGTCTACCCTAAGCCTATGCCTGAACCTAAGCCATAAGCCTGAACCTAACCTCTAAGTCTAAGCCTGAACCTAAGCCTAAGCCTGAACCTAACCCCTAAGCCTAAGCATGAACCTAAGTCTACTCATTGAGCATTAGGTAGCTACATATTCTTGTATATTTTACCAGAGTCTTGTCTGTATAAAATATAGTGAATGTTATTGTAAAGTCGGAACTGGGAAATGTCGGAACTGGGAAAAGTCGGAACTGGGAACATCGGAACTGGGAAAGTCGGAATTGGGAAAGTCGGAACTGGGAACACGCCATATGGTACGCCCAGGCTCGGGGGATTGTGGTGGGGGGCATATATGGCACCCCATATATGGGCACTGGTACCACTCCCTTTAGATTTCCCATTTAGGTCCCGGTACCCATGGAAGCGGTGTGTTTGTGGGTTCGAAACATGTCGAGGCCATGGGAAGTAGTGGACCCAGGCCGTCGAAAGTCAGCAATGGCAAGTAGATAAATGGGACCAGACCTTAGCTGTCTTGCACACACCGGCAGCAAAAAGGGGAGGGTTGTTGTTAAGGAGGCTGCCGGACCTTCTGTCTCTTCCTGCTCTATACCAGTTGGCTACTCTTAGTCCCAAAGGACAACAACAGATTTGGCCATGGGTAGTTAGCCGTACCATATATGGTGCCGGTTGTTGTTGTAAGTTTTTGTCCTTTCGGACTAGGAGTAGCCAACTGCTATAGAGCAGGAAGAGACACAAGGTCCGGCAGCCTCCTTAACAACAACCCTCCCCTTTTTGCTGCCGGTGTGTGCAAGACAGCTAAGGTTTGGTCCCCATTTATCTACTTGCCATTGCTGACTTTCGACGGTCTGGGTTGGGCTTTGTGTCCACTACTTCCCATCGCCTCGACAGGTTTCGAACCCACAAACACACCGCTTCCACGGGTGCCGGGGCCGCCGTGACACACGGGATAGCGTAAACTACCCATGGCCAAGACGCGACATAAGTGGCGTTAAAGTGCCTGACTGTATAAAGTCCGGTACGATATGGTATTAGTGGGTAGAGGTGCCATATACAGGGTCCGCCAAAAAACAACCCAGCAGCTTTTTTTGCTGTAGCAACCGCAAATCTCACCGATTTGAATGAATCTTTTTAAATGAAAGATAAATAAATTCTTGAAAGATTGATGTAACGTTTATTAAGATAGTTTGCTTAGTTCCTGAGATATTTGTCCTCAAAGTCAAACCAGAGATTTTGGCAAAGAACAAGAGTGATTCCTTTGCATTTCATAATAAAGCAGATTCCTACGAATGAATTTGAATTTTTCGGCTGATGATACTTTAGTGTTGAAGTAAACTGAGTTTCTGTGTCACCTGTAAAGCCTCCAAGAGCCCTTAGCAGTAGCAGGAATCCGTTTTATTGCAAAGTGCAGAATAATAAAAAATCCGTCTTGTTCACTGCCAAAATCACTGTTTTGATTTTGAGAGCCAATATCTCAGGAACTAAGCAGAGTATACTAATGAAAATTTCAGCAGTCTTTATTTATCTTTCATTTAAAAAAGGATTCATTCAAATCGGTTGAGATTTGCGGTTGCTACAGCGAAAAATCTGCTGGGTTGTTTTTTGGCGGACCCTGTACATATACCGGTACCCAGACATGGGCAAGGGGGGCTGAAGGGGTTTCCCCCCTCAGGCTCTGACCTACCCCCTCAGCCGGCCGCTACCCCCCTCAGATACTTTATCGCTTTTTAAATATTTGTTACATTTTCGTGAATTAGCTTCAAAATCAGTTTAAATATTTTTTACCTAAAATACAAGTACATAACTGGTGTGCAAAACATTCTGCATGTGTCAGTTGTGTCAAATTAAGTCAGCTAACAGGAAAAGCACAAAGCACTTGGCTCATTTTACCAGGATCACCTGGTGATGTCCGTGCACATGCCTCTGATTACATGGCTGTATCTCCTGACACAGAGCCAATTTCGACTTCGTTCCTTCGCCAAAACGTTTTTAGCTGCTTTAGCTATAGTTTTTCGCACTTAACTCCATTTTGTTACTTGGCTCGTTTTACCATATATGGCATTAAGTTGCAAGTATAAAAATGGTTGTTTCAGCCAGCCGCCGCAGTACCGACATCTTCGAACGCGTTTGTGGTGGCCACAGCGGCTGCGCCCTCCCCCTCCTCCGATCTTCGCGGCGTTCTCACTGCCAAACGACAACGACAACACTCCAGCAACGGACCTCCTCTGGCTGAACAGAACAGTCAAAGTCTATCCGTACGCCTGCACAGTGTGCTCACTGAGTTGTCGCGCAGCGAATCACGCATCAAGGTTAGTGTTTGTTTTGGTTTGTCCTCCTTTATGATTGTAAACCCGGTCCTGCTCCCATCCGGGCTCTTCACAGGGAAAACGTCTTTTGAGATACGGTTACTGCGATCTGCTAATGTACAGTTAGAGATTGCATTAACCGTGCCTTGTAACCGCATTAACCGTAGCTTGTCATCGCATTAACCGTGCCTTGTAACCGCATTAACCGTAGCTTGTCATCGCATTAACCGTGCCTTGTAACCGCATTAACCGTAGCTTGTCATCGTATTTAACTATCGTAAGACGGTCTGTCTACAAAGATCTCATTAGCACATGGTTAATACGTTAAATGCGTTAAATACGAATCAACCAAAGCCATTCCAGAACGCAGTGCTGACTGTTGTAGCACGGTTAATGTGATCTGCTAATGCGATTGTTGCAGATGATCTGTAAATGTACATTAGGAGATCTCATTTAACGCATCATCAGTCAGAGGCGCCGCGCCGCATTATCACATCGTTACTACGCTAAATGCGATCTGTAACTGTACGTTAACAGATCGCAGTAACCGTATCTCAAAAGACGGTTTCCCTGTGCCTACGATCAGACTGGTGGTCCATTTCGCGACCCCGTGATTCGTCATCTCGGACGTTGCCCTTCTTTCACTGCCAGCCACTCCTAGCCATGCTGCTGGGTGCCGGTCACCAGGAGGGCGGCCGTGATTCTGACAGCTGCCAACGGCCGCCGGTGCCCCATATGTCAGAGGGCTCCCGGCATAGTTGGTTTCTCAGACAGCTTCTGACATCGTAGATCTTCTTCCCAACACGGCATGCTTGGTGCTATGTCAGATCCAGTCGGTTTCCATTTTACCTACTAGCTGTCACCAGCTTTCGGTGGCCTGGGTGGAGCTTTGTGCCGACGACCAACTCTTTGCGGCAAGAAACTTGCCGCGCCGAGAGGATGAGCGCACAGTGGCTTTGCGGCCTAAACCACTACACCAACTGAGCCGACAAAATGTGTATTATATTCAGATCCGTAATAATGACTGTATTGCTTTTCTCGAGAACCTGTTGGTTATTGGTTTCATTCTATTCTTTTCTGCGATAGATACCTATGAGTTGAATTCAATAAAATAAAATAATTTACGCTTAAACTTATTAGTGACAACTGGAGCAACTATTAGTACTTGTATTTTTGGGTCTGGAATTCCGGTGGATCGCTAGGTCTGGCGCTGGCCAGGGCGCTGAGCCCAAATTCCAGGGAGGTGGAGTTATGCACTAAAAACGCTGATAAATCGCAAAAAATAGCACTTTTTCGGCTAAAAATGTTTCATCGCTAGTTCAATTCAATTAAAAAATAGCTCAAATTGGGCTCAAATACAGCCAAAAAGTGCTGTTTACTTTGGCAATTTTTGTGATTGAAATTGTAGAAAATCGAAAAAAATTTGCTCAAAAAATTACTTGCCAGAAAAATTGGCCTCCGGGGGGGGGCTGCCAGGGCAGGGTCTGTCGGGTGAGAGCATACCCGCAGGCAGACCCTCTGTTATATGTACATGTATGGGCTAGTAGATAACCCCCAGGCATGTTATATGTATAAGGTATAAGACAGTCAGGCACTTAACGCCGTTTATGGTACCGACACCATATAAGGTGCCGGTACCATTATATGGTACCGGTACCGAGGGTAGTGGTACCATATACGGTACCGTCACTATATATGGTACCGGTACCATATATGGTGCCCCCACCCACGTTCGGCGACTGTGGTGGGGTTTGTTCCGGTTTCCTCCGTTCCGGTTTCCTCCGTTCCGGTTTCCTCCATTCCGGTTTCCTCCGTTCCGGTTTCCTCCGTTCCGGTTTCCTCCGTTCCGGTTTCCTCCATTCCGGTTTCCTCCGTTCCGGTTTCCTCCGTTCCGGTTTCCTCCGTTCCGGTTTCCTCCATTCCGGTTTCCTCCGTTCCGGTTTCCTCCATTCCGGTTTCCTCCGTTCCGGTTTCCTCCGTTCCGGTTTCCTCCGTTCCGGTTTCCTCCATTCCGGTTTCCTCCGTTCCGGTTTCCTCCATTAATTTTCCGGTTTCCTCCGTTTTGAAATTTTACTGTTTTGGTGCATATCTATTTCAGAAATTGAATTTTGAAGGTACTAACTATAAAATTAAACAATAATAAACTGTATTAACGCAAGACTGGGGTTTTTTTTCAGAAATTGCAGCAGTTATGCGCACTTTGTCGCTTTCGCTTGTTTGTTGGCCTCTTGGTTGAATAATTGACAACGATTAAACAGCGATTGGCTGCGGCTGCCTTGAGGTCAGGCTCAGACAAAGCGTAGGCTACACTGCACTAATCTGTTCGCAGCCAGAGCACCAGTGTGAACTGTGTGGTGAGTGTGTTGAGCTGTCTGTTCACATGCTCGTAGACTATATTTCGACGCTCCTGTAGGTTTCCGGCGGTGAACTGCGCGGCCATGACATGCTTTGCTCGTTGATCATCTTGCTGACGAATCGGTAGAAGTTTGGTTGGCACTGCCTAATCAGCTTCTTCCAACCAAGAAATACTTTTCTCTCAACTCATTTTCTCAAAAAACAACAGCAGTCTTTTGGCGAGTGTCTAATCGTTGTCAGAGGGCAACAAACAAGCGAAAGGTAACATACCTGACTGCCAACCCTCTATGTTCTTGTTAGTTCTTCCCAAAGTGCACAATGCGACCCCGTCAGATATGTGGACATCCGGCTTAATTATCCTTTGTTTTGATAGGTCACCTTGACTTAAGGTGGGTTCACATAGTCGGTCGGCGTCGGCAGCGCGGCAACTCGGGAAATCTACCCCAATTTGAGTAGACACATAAGCATGCAGCAGTTCACATTGTACAGGACGCGATTTACAATCTTTTATGGCGCAAGGGTTCCCGACCAATTAAACAGTGCGCTGAGCATGCGGCACCTTTACTAGTGTCAGTGTCGGCCTGAGGGCATCGGCGGCCAATCGCCATTTAATCGTCGTCAATTATGCAACTGAGGGCAACAAACAAGTGAAAGCGACAAAGTGCCGCATAACTGCTGAAATTTCTAAAAAAACCCAACGTTAATACAGTTAATAATTATTCAAATCTTGCGTTAATACAGTTTATTATTATTTAATTTTATAGTTAGTGCCTTCAAAATTGAATTCCTGAAATAGATATGCACCAAAAAAGTAAAATTTCAAAACGGAGGAAACCGGAAAATTAACGGAGGAAACCGGAACGGAGGAAACCGGAATGGAGGAAAACGGAATGGAGGAAACCGGAACGGAGGAAACCGGAACACGCCACTGTGGTGGTACCATATATGGTACCGTCACCATATATGGTACCACTACCATGTATGGTACGGTACGAAATCTGAACAGAGTGGTACCATAAATGGTACCGGTACCGATAACAACGCGAAGTTGGGGGTACCATATTATATGGTGCCGGTACCATATATGGTACCACCACAGGCCCCGAAGGTGAGGGTACAATATATGGTACCGGTACCGGTAACAACGCGAAGTTGGGGGTACCATATTATATGGTGCTGGTACCATATATGGTACCACCACAGGCCCCGAAGGTGGGGGTACAATATATGGTACCGGTACCATATGGTGAGGTGACGGTACCATATGGTGACGGTACCATATGGTACCACTACCTAAGGTACCGGTACCATGTAAGGTGCCGATACCATAAACGGCGTTAAGAGCCTGACTGTAATAGATCTAAATAATTCTGCAGACGCTGGAGGCAGAGGTTCAGAAGTGCAAAAGGACCAATTCGAGCTTATCAGCCGAGAATGCCAAACTGAAGTCGTCGGTGGGCGAAGTGCAAAAAGAAAACAAGGAGATTCGCGAAGTGATGGGAACGCTGGAAGCGGCGGTGACTGAGTTGCAGAGCAGGAACGAAGCTCTGGAGACTTTGTGTCAGCAGTACAAAACGCAGTCGCAGCAGAAAACGCTTGAGATGGACGCTTCTGTCTCGCAGAAGGAATTCCTTACTAAACGCAACGAAACTCTGCTGGCTAAATGCGAACAGCTTAGTGCTAAGGTCTGTCCTTCTAATTAATTGGGCCTTTTCTTTTCTAGTACCGGAGATTTCCGCTTATAAGACCACCATAGTTAGAGGACCATGGTCTTTAAATAGGTTTTTGTTTCCAGTTATAAGACAATGGTCTTTTAATAGGTCGTCAGAAAACTTGGTTTATAGACACCCATTTTCCAGTTAAAGGACCATGGTCTTAGTTTAATTGACCAATTTTAGCAGACAGTTACACTGTTTTTAAAGTGAACAAAAGCTGTCCATCGTGAGAAAACAAAGGCAGAAGTACATAATATAGATAAAACATGATGCTGATTTTTGTTTTGAACGCAATACAGTACCTGCTATGCTTCAACACAACCTTTCTTTTTCTAATTTCAAGTAAAGTTTTACAAGTCAAGCGTAAACTGGTCAGGCATGTCTGGAACAGCCATCTAGGTGAAAAACAAATTCAACTATTGGCCAAAAATCCTTTATTTGCAGTGAAATAACATTTTCCAGTTATAAGATCATGGTCTTCAAAAGGGCGCCAAAAAGTGACCCTAAATTTGGGCATTTTCCAGTTATAAGACCAGGTCTTATAAGTGGAAAACTCCGGTATTAGTGCCATATTGGTCGTAGTCGATAGATTTTCGTCATAGATGGCCGGAAAATGCGTTGAGGAGGTATTCAAAGTCTAAAATTTGGGGTGGCCCTACCGATTTGCTTGGAGGGTTCTGATGAGTGGCTGCAGGAGCAAAAGTCGGCTTCAGGTGGCTGCCTGGGCTGGTTTGGTTCGAGTCCAACTCAATAGCGCTACAACGTTATGAAGTATAACAGGGTTCGTGCATACATGGGAATAGTGTTGTTGTTTTTTAAAAAAAGTTTTTTTTTTGAAGGCCCATTTCGAAAATTTTTTATTTTATTCACAGTATGGAAATTTTGGGGGCAAATCGCTGAATTTAGCCTCAGATATACATTAGCAGTGCAGTTCTATCAATTTCATGCCTATTCTAAGCCTAAAAATAGGTTTTGAAGGGCAGCAGCCACTCTGTGAGCAATGCTGCAGGTGGAATGTCGACTCTCAGACTGTAACACTATGTTTAAACCAAAGTATCAGCTTTTGTATTTAAAGTTGCTTCTGACACATCCTTGCATCTCCTACAAGCTATATTTCATGCTAGGAAAACATTTTGAAAAAAAAAAATTTCGAAATGAAAAATTTTCATAAAAAAAAGCTTTTTTTTGGCTTTAAAAAAAAATTTTTTTTACAACTCTACATGGGAAGGAAAAATCCGGAGGGGAGTCTGGATTCCTCTGGGGGGGGTCCCGAGAAGAGTCCAAAAACGTCTATTTTGCATTAAAAACGAAAATTCTCTCCCTCCGGGAGGGGGTAAACCCCCTTACCCCCGACCCATGTATGGGTTTGTGTCCATTCATGTAACAGGACTGGGCCAGCGGGGGGATTCGCCCAGGGGTTACAAAGCACGTTTTTTCTCAGTGCGGAGGCTAAAAATCGATGTTTTAAGCTGATAAATAGCGTTTTAGAGCTAAAACGAACAAAAAAGGATAAAAAGGGCTTTTTAAGCGAATTTTAAGCTAAAAATTAGTGATTTCTGAGTCAGTTTGTTAGTATTGTAGCTCATCATGTACTAGGGGGCTTGGAGGTTTGGGGCCCTCACCCCCACTCCTTCCCACCCCCGAGACAGTTACGGACCCCCTCCCCTCGGGACGCTTTCAAGCATACATGTAACAGGTCATCAGCCGAGGGGGGGTTGGGGGGGGTCTGAGCCAAAATTTTGGGGGAGGGGGGTTGGGCACTAAAAAATGCTCAAAAATCGCTAATTTGGGCTGAAATACAGCTAAAAAGTGCTGTTTTGCAGGCGATTTTGGCTATTTTTGTGTGTAAAATTGTAAAAAATTGCAAAAATTTGCTCGAAAATCTACTTGCCAGAAAAATCGGAGGGGGGGGGTCGGTAAAATCGTCTCGGGGGGGGGGGGGGGGTGCTAATCCGGGGGGTCTGGCCTAAGTCGGGTGGGGGGGGGGGCAGACCCCCCAGACCCCCTGTTACATGTATGCTTTCAAGTGACACCAATTTCCTAAGTCTGCGCTTAGCAGGAACTAGAAAAAAACGGCGTTTTGTAACTGTTACAGCTGATATCTAAATCTAAATAGTTGCGCTGGTTGAAAGCGCTGACTTTTGCCGAATCTAACAATACCTTACTTTCCTTAATCGGCCAAATAATGCCTTTACACGCTCAATCACTCCGAATGGTGCAGCTCTTAACGCGATCGTCGTTTTTTATCGATTTTTGGGATGCCGGCCGAGTCTCATGCTCTTTAACAAAACCTAGCCAGAACAAAAGTGATCAGCCGACCCGACCAGACCCGAACATCGCTCCCCTAATAAAACCGGACTTTTGTGATGTCAAAGTTCAGAAGGCATACATGTACTAGGGGGGTTTGGGGGTTACCCCCTGCTGGAAAGGCCAACCCCCCCCCCCCGAGACAGGTTAACGGACCCCTCCCCCGACCAAAAAATACAAGTGGTGGTAGTGGCTCCAGTATTAACAAACTGGGTCAGAAATCACTAATTTTTAGCCTAAAATTCACTTGAAAAGCCTTTGGAAACCGAATTTGGCGTTTCCACTGCTGATATTTAAGAAAAATCGGTGTTTTTTGGAAGCTCTTTTTGTCATTTTTTGCTTGTTTTTAGCTTTAAAACGCTATTTGGCAGCTTAAAATAGCGATTTTTAGCGTCCTTACTGAAAAAAACGTGCTAAAAACGCATTTCTAGGCGTTTTGGAGCTTTTTGAAATTTGGGACCCCCACCTGGGCGAAACCCCCCCTCGACCCCCCACCTGAGGAAACCACCCCCCTACCCCCCTCCCCCCAGGTCGGCCCGGAGCTGTTACATGTCAGAAGGCCATAACTTCAGTTCAGTTCAGTTTATTACTCAACAATCCACACCCAAACAGGTAAAACGAGGGACTGCGAGATAAGGAAGAAAAATCGAAGAGACAAGAGACAATAACTAAAACAAAGTCACAAAACCATCAGATCTCAAATACCTTTTAAAACCTTCAAAATTACTATACACACAATTACATGGTAAAGAATTCCAGATACTAACAGAGTGGACAAGAAAATGCGCGCTTCCTTTGATACAATTCAACTGCAAATCATGGCACACCGGTCTATAACTCCAGAACTACTGCCATTTTTGAGTGGGATTTGTTTTGTTGAACGTCTCGTCAATTGTCCATACGGCTACATGATAATCGGCTAGAATAACCTAAACACTAGAAAAAGCGAAATTTCTTTGCCCATCCCTACTGCATACATGTAACAGCTCCGGGCCGAGCTGGGGGAGGGGGGTAAGGGGGGTTTTTTCCTCAGGTGGGGGGGGGGGTCGAGGCGGTTTTCGCCCAGAGTGGGGGTCCAAAATTTAAGAAGGCTCCAAAACGCGTGGAAATGAGTTTTTATCACTTTTTTCAGTAAGGACGCTAAAAATGGCTATTTTAAGCTGCCAAATAGCGTTTTAGAGCTAAAAACGAGCAAAACATGACAAAAAGGTTTCCAAAAACACCGATTTCTCTTAAATATCAGCAGTGGAAAGGCCAAATTCTGTTTCCAAAGGCTTTTCTAGCGAATATTAGGCGACCAATTAGTGATTTCTGAGCCAGTTTGTTAGTACTGGAGCCACTACTAGTCATACATGTAACAGGTCATCCGCCGATGGGGGGAGGGGGGTTGGGGGTTGGTCTGGCGCCGGCCGGGGGGTCTGAGCCAAAATTTTTGGGGAAGGGGGGTGGGCACTAAAAAAACGCTCAAAAATCGAGAATAATCGCAATTTTTGGCCTAAAAATCGCTAATTTGGGCTGAAATACAGCTAAAAAGTGCTGTTTTGCAGGCGATTTTTGGCAATTTTTGTGTGTGAAAGTGCAAAAAATTGAAAAAATTTGCTCGAAAATTTACTTGCCAGAAAAATCGGAGGGGGGTCGGTGAAATCGTCTCGGGGGGGGGGGGGGTCTGACCTAAGTCGGGTGGGGGCAGACCCCCCAGACCCCCCTGTTAGATGTATGCTACTAGTACTTGTATTTTTGGGTCTGGCTGGGGTACCCTGTCTTGAGGGGTGAGGGGTTTTGCTCTTTTCAGCCGGAGGGGTAACCCCCTAGTACATGTATGCCGGAGCCACTAATAGTACTTGTATTTTTGGGTCTGGCTGAGGTACCCTTAAACTGTCTCAGGTGCTGAGGGGGGTTCGGCCTTTTCAGTTAGGGGGTGGGTAACCCTAGCACGTGTATGAGTTGAACGATATATAGACCCTTACCCAACGTACCGACACCATGTAAGGCGTTCTGACTGTTGCAGGTAAAAGAGGTGGAGGAGAAGGAAAACCAAGAACACAAGCAAGAAGTGGAGAGGTTGAGCGAACAGTTGACTGAAAAAAGCGAACAGCTAGCGCAGACGCAAAAAGACTTTCAGAGCTGTCAGACAGCGGCCAAGAAATTAGAAGAACAAAAAGAAGGCTTGCAGAAGGAGTTGGAGAAAGTCAGGAGCGACGGAACTCGCCTGAACTTTGACCTGGACTTTGTCAAAACTCAGAACATCAATTTCTGGAACCACTACCGCTCAAAGTTCGACAGCTTTCGCAGCGAGACTGAATCGCTGACCACCCAAATCGACGCCCTCCGACGCGAATTGGTAAGGTGCTTCGAAAACCCGTCGGTGAGGTGTTTCAGGCGCAGCTAGTAATTGGTTTCGCTTTTCTCTAGTTGATTCCTGACAGATTGTCTGACTCTGTTTCAAGCATTCATGTAACAGGGGGTCTGCCCCCCAGACACCCCCGAGACGATTTTTCTGACCCCCCTCAAATTTTTCTGGCAAGTAGTGTTTTGAGCAAATTTTTGCGACTTTTTTTACAATTTTAGTCATAAAAATTGCCAAAATCGCCTGCAAAGCAGCACTTTTTAACTGTATTTCAGCCCAAATTAGCGATTTTTGACGATTTTTAACCAAAAAATTGCGATTTTTGAGCGTTTTTTAGTTGACGACCCCCTCCCAAAATTTGGGCTCAGACCCCCCAACCCCACTGCCCCTTTGCTATGACCTGTTACATGTATGGTTTCAAGTTAGGTTAAAAGCTTTGAAATTACTCCCAACATGGCAAAATTGAGACCGTTTATTGTAGAAGAGAACTGGTCTGTTTTGTTTAAGTTAGAAGTATACATGTAATAGGTCATCCGCCGAACCGAAGGCGGGAGGGGGTTGGGCACTAAAAAACGCTCAAAAACCGCACTTTTTCGGCTAAAAATCGTCAAAAATAGCTAATTTGGGCTCAAATACAGCTAAAAATGCTGTTTTACCGGCGATTTAGGCAATTTTTGTGTATGAAATTGTAAAAAAAATCGCAAAAATTTGAAAAAAAATTATTGCCAGAAAAAATCGGAGGGGGTCTGGCTGGCCTAAGTCGGGTGGGGCAGGCAGATCCCCTGTTACATGTATGCTTAGTACCAAAATATAGTCTCTAAAAGTTGACGTTCATAGTTGAAAATTGCATTGCAAAGCTTGCGAAACGCTTTCGAAACTTGGTACCATTTAGGCCAGAGAAAATGCGCAAAAATATACTTTTGAAATAAAAAATAGTGTTTTTTTAGAACAATTATTGCCGAAAACACAGTTTTCAGCTGATATTTTAATTGTTTTTTCAGTGGAATGGACTGAATTTTAGCAGACTTTTGTTCTGAAAAGAATAGAACTCCAAAAAAGGTTCCGGTTCCGGTCCGGCACCCCATCCTCATTACCGGAAGCGAAATTCCGGTCGATCGCTAATTGGAAGATTAAAAAAGACTTTTAAATTCATTAAGACAGTTAGCTTGAAATCTGTCAACTTCACTGGTTTTTGAGAACAAATTCTGATTGTTTTGCTTAAATCAGGGCTGCTTGAAAATTCTGCAGTCAAAAGCAACCTATACACAGATCAGAACATCGCCCAATATAATAAAACACTCTGATCCAACCATACATGGGCCGCGGGGGTCCCAGGCATACATACATGTAACAGCTCAGGGCCGACCTGGGGGAGGGGGGTAGGGGGTTTTTTCCTCAGGTGGGGGTCGAAGGGGGGGTTTCGCTCAGGTGGGGGCAAAAAAACACATCTCTTTTTCAATTTATCCACCCCACCTACCTACATTATTATTATCATTCTTAACCCCCCCCCCCATAATTACAATAACCCACACTTTTTATAATCCCCCCAAATCACCCCCCCCCCCCCCCCCTTTCCCCCACCCCAATTATCCCCCCTCCTCCTATGACAGTCAGAGAGACTAAGCCATAGACGAATCGGTTCCTTTTATGGCTTACCTCTCCGACTATGGCTATGATGTTCCATCGATGGCTATTGAACGCCTACTTAGCCATACATGGCTACTTAGTCCTCTATGGCTACTTAGCCCTCTATGGCTACTTAGCCTTCTATGGCTACCACTCTTCCACAGCATAGCCAACTATGGCTACATAGCCATCTATGGCTATGTAGCCATCTATGGCTATAGCTCTATGGCTACGTAGCCATAGATGGCTAAAAAGGCGGGGCCTCATCGAGTTTAGCCATAGATGGCTACATAGCCATAGATGGCTACGCATCAACATAGCCATCTATGGCTACATAGCCATCTATGGCTAAAAGTGTGGGGCCTCCTCGATTTTAGCCATAGATGGCTACATAGCCATAGATAGCTACATAGCCATAGATGGCTACATAGCCATAGTTGGCTACCGCTCTTTCACAGCATAGCCAACTATGGCTACTTAGCCATCTATGGCTATGTAGCCATCTATGGCTACGTAGCCATCTATGGCTAAAAGTGGGCAGACCCTGTTTTTGTAGTCATAGATGGCGACATAGCCATAGATGGCTATATTGATACATATTTGGCTGAAAGTGAGCGGGGCCTGCCTTTGTAGTCATAGATAGCTACTTAGCCCTCTACGGCTACCCAGTTCGGGCAGACCAAACTCCGATTGGAGTAGTTTTCTGATGGTTCCCAATGAGCCCCTCGCATGACAGGACCGAATGTTATGACTTTTCGTGGTGGGACCCTAACTGGGAAGATTTGTCATCGGTAAGAAGTGCGCCAAATTCAAATCACTCAGGTACTGGCACCTTCTACTGAACCTAAATCGTCTTCATCCTCCAGGCCACCTCTGCCATTCGCTGACTTCCAGATCGTACCAGAACCACTTCGATCATCCAGCCCGCCACTTACGATTTGCATGTCATCAATCTTCGCCGAAGTACTATCCCGGGAATCCGCCAATTTGGAGTCGAAGAAGGTGAAGCTGCCGATTTTCCTTCAGCTTTCCACGATTCCCACTCTTCTAGCTTCTGTACTTCTTCAACAAACTCTCTCCTTCCAGCCACACCACTTTGATCTACTTTAAATCGTCCCGCCGAAGTACTATCCTGAGAATCGGCCGATTTGGAGTGGAAGAAGGTGAAGCTGCCGATTTTCCTTCAGCTTTCCACAAATCCCACTCTTCTAGCTTCTGTACTTCTTTGCATGGTTTCTCCTTCGAGGCACACCACTTCGATCCACTTCAAATCGCACCGCCAAAGTACTATCCCGAGAATCGGCCGATTTGGAGTGGAAGAAGGTGAAGCTGCCGATTTTCCTTCAGCTTCTTCGAGGCACACCACTTCGATCCACTTCAAATCGCCTCACCAAAGTACTATCCTGAGAATCGGCCGATTTGGAGTGGAAGAAGGTGAAGCTTCCGATTTTCCTTCAGCTTTACATTGTTTTAAGTCTTGTAGCTTCCATGCTGCTTCAATACCTTGTGGGCCTCCAGCCACACCGCTTCTAATCCACTTTGAATCGTCCTGCCGAAGTACTGCCCCAGAATCGGCCGAGTTAGGAGTGGCAAGAGATGAAGCTGCCGATTTTCCTTCAACTTTCCGTTATTTTAACTACTGCTTCAAATACAAAGTTTGCATCAGATATGCTTACTACAATATCCGATCCAATCGGGACCATCATATTCAGACTTAGCTAAGCGAGAGCTTTTGATTGAGTACCTACATGCCTATGTTACGAAGCAGCGATAAAAAGTTAGAAAATTTGCATAAAAAATTTGCATATTCAAAATGTCAATTTTTACGTAGCCATCTATGGCTACATAGCCATCTATGGCTACGTAGCCTTCCATGGCTAAAATGGCTCGATCGATTTTAGCCATAAAAGGCTACATAGCCATAGATGGCTATGTATAATTCGATAGCCATCTATGGCTACTCTCAAAATGAAACTGAAATTCGGAATTTGCCGATCAGCTATTTCAGTTTCATTTTGAGAGTAGCCATAGATAGCTATCGGATTTTTGTGTAGCCATCTGTGGCTACACAGCCATCTATGGCTACACAGCCATCTATGGCTATGTAGCCTTTTATGGCTAAAAACGATTGACCCATTTTAGCCATGGAAGGCTATGTAGCCATAGATGGCTATGTATAATTCGATAGCCATCTATGGCTACTCTCAAAATGAAACTGAAATTCGGAATTTGCCGATCAGCAATTTCAGTTTCATTTTGAGAGTAGCCATAGATGGCTATCGAATTTTTACGTAGCCATCTATGGCTACATAGCCTTCTATGGCTATGTAGCCTTTTATGGCTAAAAACAATTGAGCCATTTTAGCCATAAAAGGCTACATAGCCATAGATGGCTACGTAAAAATTGACATTTTGAATATGCAAATTTTTTATGCAAATTTTCTAACTTTTTAACGCTGCGTCGTAAACATAGGCATGTAGGTACTCAATCAAAAGCTCTCGCTTACCTAAGTCTGAATATGATGGTCCCGATTGGATCGGATATTGTAGTAAGCATATTTGATGCAAACTTTGTATTTGAAGCAGTAGTTAAAATAACGGAAAGTTGAAGGAAAATCGGCAGCTTCACCTCTTGCCACTCCTAACTCGGCCGATTCTGGGGCAGTACTTCGGTAGGACGATTCAAAGTGGATTAGAAGCGGTGTGGCTGGAGGCCCACAACGTATTGAAGCAGTATGGAAGCTACAAGACTTAAGTTTGAATCAAATATGCTTACTACAATATCCGATCCAATCGGGACCATCATAATCAGACTTAGCTAAGTGAGAGCTTTTGATTGAGTACCTACATGCCTATGTTACGACGCAGCGTTAAAAAGTTAGAAAATTTGCATAAAAAATTTGCATATTCAAAATGTCAATTTTTACGTAGCCATCTATGGCTACATAGCCATCTATGGCTACGTAGCCTTCCATGGCTAAAATGGCTCGATCGATTTTAGCCATAAAAGGCTACATAGCCATAGATGGCTATGTATAATTCGATAGCCATCTATGGCTACTCTCAAAATGAAACTCAAATAGCTGATCGGCAAATTCCGAATTTCAGTTTCATTTTGAGAGTAGCCATAGATGGCTATCGAATTATACATACATCTATGGCTACATAGCCATCTATGGCTATGTAGCCTTTTATGGCTAAAATCGATCGAGCCATTTTAGCCATGGAAGGCTACGTAGCCATAGATGGCTATGTAGCCATAGATGGCTACGTAAAAATTGACATTTTGAATATGCAAATTTTTTATGCAAATTTTCTAACTTTTTATCGCTGCTTCGTAACATAGGCATGTAGGTACTCAATCAAAAGCTCTCACTTAGCTAAGTCTGAATATGATGGTCCCGATTGGATCGGATATTGTAGTAAGCATATTTGATGCAAACTTTGTATTTGAAGCAGTAGTTAAAATAACGGAAAGTTGAAGGAAAATCGGCAGCTTCATCTCTTGCCACTCCTAACTCGGCCGATTCTGGGGCAGTACTTCGGCAGGACGATTCAAAGTGGATTAGAAGCGGTGTGGCTGGAGGCCCACAAGGTATTGAAGCAGTATGGAAGCTACAAGACTTAAAACAATGTAAAGCTGAAGGAAAATCGGAAGCTTCACCTTCTTCCACTCCGAATCGGCCGATTCTCAGGATAGTACTTCGGTGAGGCGATTTGAAGTGGATCGAAGTGGTGTGCCTCAAAGAAGCTGAAGGAAAATCGGCAGCTTCACCTTCTTCCACTCCAAATCGGCCGATTCTCGGGATAGTACTTTGGCGGCGCGATTTGAAGTGGATCGAAGTGGTGTGCCTCGAAGGAGAAACCATGCAAAGAAGTACAGAAGCTAGAAGAGTGGGAATCGTGGAAAGCTGAAGGAAAATCGGCAGCTTCACCTTCTTCCACTCCAAATCGGCCGATTCTCAGGATAGTACTTCGGCGGGACGATTTAAAGTAGATCAAAGTGGTGTGGCTGGAAGGAGAGAGTTTGTTGAAGAAGTACAGAAGCTAGAAGAGTGGGAATCGTGGAAAGCTGAAGGAAAATCGGCAGCTTCACCTTCTTCGACTCCAAATTGGCGGATTCCCAGGATAGTACTTCGGCGAAGATTGATGACATGCAAATCGTAAGTGGCGGGCTGGATGATCGAAGTGGTTCTGGTACGATCTGGAAGTCAGCGAATGGCAGAGGTGGCCTCGAGGATGAAGACGATTTAGGTTCAGTAGAAGGTTCCAGTACCTGAGTGATTTGAATTTGGCGCACTTCTTACCGATGACAAATCTTCCCAGTTAGGGTCCCACCACGAAAAGTCATAACATTCGGTCCTGTCATGCGAGGGGCTCATTGGGAACCATCAGAAAACTACTCCAATCGGAGTTTGGTCTGCCCGAACTGGGTAGCCGTAGAGGGCTAAGTAGCTATCTATGACTACAAAGGCAGGCCCTGCTCACTTTCAGCCAAATATGTATCAACATAGCCATCTATGGCTATGTCGCCATCTATGACTACAAAAACAGGGTCTGCCCACTTTTAGCCATAGATGGCTACGTAGCCATAGATGGCTACATAGCCATAGATGGCTAAGTAGCCATAGTTGGCTATGCTGTGAAAGAGCGGTAGCCAACTATGGCTACGTAGCCATCTATGGCTATGTAGCTATCTATGGCTATGTAGCCATCTATGGCTAAAATCGAGGAGGCCCCACACTTTTAGCCATAGATGGCTATGTAGCCATAGATGGCTATGTTGATGCGTAGCCATCTATGGCTATGTAGCCATCTATGGCTAAACTCGAGGAGGCCCCGCCTCTTTAGCCATCTATGGCTACGTAGCCATAGATGGCTACATAGCCATAGATGGCTATGTAGCCATAGTTGGCTATGCTGTGGAAGAGTGGTAGCCATAGAAGGCTAAGTAGCCATAGAGGGCTAAGTAGCCATAGAGGACTAAGTAGCCATGTATGGCTAAGTAGGCGTTCAATAGCCATCGATGGAACATCATAGCCATAGTCGGAGAGGTAAGCCATAAAAGGAACCGATTCGTCTATGGCTTAGTCTCTCTGACTGTATGACCTTTCTGCGTTTAGCTGGGCTGCTCCTTAGTATTCTTCCTTTCTGCTGTTTGGGAATAACTACGCTTCAGGTTCTAAGTAAACGTTGAGCTTTTGAAATTCTAAATTACTTTACTACTTGTGCCCTACTATTTATAGAGTACATACTATGTTCATTCTTTGGCGCTCGGGAGATTACGGTTGGTTCAAATGCGCTTTATATCTCCAACATTTTGGCTAATATCCCGGGCGCTAGTTATGCTGGCTTTTGCTGGATTGAAGACATAGATTTGTTGCTGAAAAGCCGCTATGCATCTTTTACTGTCAGGGAATTCTTGTCCGACTTCCAACCATTAATGGTATGATGACTTCAAGTTGAGCCGGTCCAGAAATCTTTGACTATTCTAGCAACGAATTTGGGTGGCAAAAGCGCTTATGAATTTAAACAGACTGAGATTTCTTATCATATGTGGTATTGGTTTCGTATTTGGCATACCTGAAACCTTGATCGAAGTGGTGCCATCTATGCTACCAGTACTACATAAATGACAAGAAACTACAGACTGTTCCTTCTGACTAATGTTAAAGTCTGCTTTACTTAAACTGATTCGTAATCAGTGCGCTTTGATTTGCGGACACATGCACCTACGTACATCTACACCTTACCGGAGATTTCCACTTAGTATCCCACCCCTCTTAATATCCCACTGGGATATTACATGGACCCTTCTTCCGCTTTATATCCCATGGGATATTACTTGGCGGCAATGTTTATATCAAATTTGTAATAATTTTCTTTACACACGCATACTGTATCTATGATAAAACATTGTTCCGGTTAATATCCCATACCGTTTCCAGTTAATATCCCATGGCTTTGTCCAGTTAATATCCCTGGGATATTAACTGGCGACAATGTTTTCACTGAGAAACGTGATTTTCCGTGTTATATCCCCTGGGATACTAAGTGGAAAACTCCGGTACCTACACACCTAGTACATACAGTATAGATAAAAAAAATGTCCCATCGCTTTTTCGGCCTTCACTCAAACGTTTCGTTCTCAGTCACTTCTTTACCGATTTGGCTCAAATTTTCAGCAAAAATTAACAACATGGTTGGCTAAATATTCTGCAACTTTGGTGCGAAAATTCCAACGGAAAAAATTTTTTTGAACCGAAAAGTGAAAATCATAGTGGTCTGTGTAAATTCAAATTTCCCGCGTAATTACGGCGCTATCGCTTAGATAGTTGCAGGAATGATCGGGCGGACATTTGGTCATAACATATTCAGACGGCAGCCCTCTGGCTTAAGGGGCACTAAAATTGGGGAATTTCAAAAACATGACAAAATGTGACTTTTCTTCGTAAAAACGGTGAAATGACAATTCAGAAGATTTTCGATTTTCTAAAAGCACTGTGGAGAAGGTTTCTATGATGTGAAACAGAGTTTAAATATCAGGTTCATTCATTTGTCGAACTTCCTGCTACAATCTGTGTTGATTGACAACTGATTCAGTGCTTTGATTCCAGAATGTACAGATTTCTTAACTATGGGATTTTCGATCATGTTTTTAAAATTCCCCAATTTTAGTGTCCCTTAAGCCAGAGGGCTGCCGTCTGAATATGTTATGACCAAATGTCCGCCCGATAATTACTGCAACTATCTAAGCGATAGCGCCGTAATTACGCGGGAAATTTGAATTTACACAGACCACTATGATTTTCACTTTCTGGTTCAAAAAAATTTTTTCCTTTGGAATTTTCGCACCAAACTTGCAGAATATTTAGCCAACCATATTGGTAATTTTTGCTGAAAATTTGAGCCAAATCGGTAAAGAATTGACTGAGAACGAAACGTTTGAGTGAAGGCCGAAAAAGCGATGGGACATTTTTTTTGATCTATACTGTATATATCATATACAATATATCTACATATACTTCTACATCTCACCTACAACTACACCTCCTACACGTACCCTACTACTACACCACACCTACATCCACGCCACACCACACCTACACACCGTACTACACACCTCACCTACATTTACACCACACCTACATCTGCACCTACACATACTCTACTACTACACCTTACCTACCTCTACACCACACCTATACACATCTACACCTACTTCTACATCTCACCTACATACACCTCATCTACATCTCACGTGCTTATACCGTACATCTACACCTAGATCTCACCTAGAGCTCAGGTGCACATACCGTACATCTACACCTAGACCTCTCATATGCCTACACCTTACCTACATCTACACCACACCTACTTCTACATCAAACCTACACCTTACAAGCACATACCGTACATCTACATCTACACCAACACCTCGTCTACACCTTACGTGTGCATACCGTATATCTGTACATCACCTACTGTACATCTACACATACACCTCACCCAGACATGGGCAAAGGGGGGGCTGATTGGGGTTGGCCCCCTCAGCCTCTGACCTACCCCCCCCCTCAGCCGGCCGCTACCCCCCTCAGGAATTTTTTGGAAGAAGTTTGTATAGAAAATTATGATAAAAATATACCTGGATTAGGTGTAAATGAGCTCAGAATAGCTTATTTTAGCTTATTTTAATGAAAAACAAGCCAAAATACCTTGATTTTAGCAAAAAATCGGACTTTTTGGCTTACCACCCCTCAGCCCCCCCTCAGGAGCTCCTACCCCCCCCTCAGTCCCCCCCTCAGGAATTGAAAATTCTAACCCCCCCCTCAGCCGAAATGCTAGCCCATGTCTGACCTCACCTATACCTCACCTAGTACTTACAGCTACACCAAGAGAGAATGCAGAAAGAAAAAGCGTGTGAGGGTTTGCTGATAGAAAATACTAAAGAGTTAGTCAGAAGATACTGCTCTAAAATATTTCTGGTAGTAGAAGTAAAGGGTAGCGGTGTTTCAGGCCTCCTCTCGGGATATGTTAGAGCAGTGTCGGCTGAAACTGATCGAGAAAGACCAACGCATTGAGGCGCTTAACGCGCGCGTCTCCCAATTCTGACTACTGTACAGTGTTGACACAATCACATTACTCCTCCCATATGCGTAGATAAACTGTCTCTGTTATGTATGTGTATTGTGAATCCGTTCAACTTAAGATTTACTGTCTCTCAGTTATTCGTAGGTAGGTTCAGTACTAAAAACTGAGTTGAGAACAGGATGTATGCTGCCACAACTGTAGTACTAGCGGTGTGCCCTAGAAATGCGCACAGGGAATTTCTACTAAAAAGAATTGTTAAAACAGAGGGCATTTTGTGTTCTTTTTCTTGCGATTTCGGTATATTTAATTATAATAATGTTTTTTAGAAGTTATTCCCCAATATTTTTACAAATTTGTCAATCAAAACTGATTCTAAATGAAGTATTGTGAAAAGCGCCGCAAAGAAGTCAAATTTGGCTCGTTTGAGTGCGGCTCATTATTTTACTGGAAAATTTCGAAAGAAACTTTCGTTGCTTATACGGTAGTTGGTTAAGCGCAGTGGTCGGTTGGAACGGATTTGGTAGCAGTAAGCAGAACCAAAAAAGGAGGCGTTCTATTTCTGTTGGTGTGCCAGTTCGCAAAATTCTGTATAATTAATAGATCCCAGCTCTGTTTAGGACGTTAGCTGCCCACTTTTCGCCACTTTTGTTGTGCTTATTAGATTTCTATTCGTGTCTACAGTAACCGTAAACGTATTTTACTGGCATAAAGTTAGTGTTTGTGTGCTGATTAAATCAGTTGTTTGTATGCGTTTGTTTGTCTCGAATAGTAATCTTTCAATTATTATGTAAAAACTGTCTTATGTCAACCGTTAATTAAGTTTAGTACAGAGTAGTTCTAAAAAGTAGGACCGTCCATAAACTACGACGTTTAAAAATTCTAAATTTGGACCTGTCAACGTTTTTCGACGTTTTCAGCACAACCTCCCTAAAAACTACAACGTTTTTGGTCGACACCCGCACCGATTAAACTTGGTATTAAGTTCGACATAGAAAATCTTCAATAAAATCTTTGAAGAAGAAACTTTTTGACAGTTAACTACAATTTTGCCTGTTGGAAACATGAATTGGGTTGTTGAGTCTTCCTTGTAGTGTAGTTGCGGACAAAAGCTTCCTAGCCACCTAAAAATGTCGACGTTTTCGGTACCAACCCCCACCCCCGTTGACGTTCAACCAACCACTCCCCTAGCTGAGCATCGACGGCCCCTTAGGTGTGCCGGCTTCTGCTACGCGCGTTCATCCAGCCGGCGGGACAAGTTATTGTGGCACAAGATGCTTTGGGCAGAAGCAGTTTATGGAGTTTGGCTGAAAATTGGCTTTAGGTCATCACCCGGGCTCGGCCCTACGCCGTTTTTTCGTAAAAGCGCTCACTATGGACACTTCACAGATTCAATTATAATCTAAATAAGCTATTTGGAAAGCACTGTACACGGACGCTTATAAGGTTTGAATTGAAATGGCAATTTTCCTGCTGGCTGTGAGTAGAATTTTTGCACTGGTTTCTTGCACGAAAACTGATAATATCGCGTTTTGTTTCACTTAAACTCACACTTCTTGACCCGATTTTTTATGTTTTAGCCCATTTCTATTATATTTTTTTCCTCCGGCAAGAGTGGAACCCCAGCCTCGTCCGCGTCCATAAGGCTAGATTTTTAGCTGTACTTGATTGAGCTGAAAATATCTCATTGAAACAGCTGCGTCAATTGGACGGTATCTACTCCGGAATTCAGAAGAATTTATGCAATTCTCTGTAAGCACTCTAATCTAAAAACACTCGAAAAAGGCACATTTACTCTGTATGTAGTTGGTGAAAACAGAAACGTAGACATTCCGCAAATTCTAGTTTTCAATCGGCAAAAACCGGCAAACTCCAAGGTGACCAAAACAAGAATAATGGACATCGGCGCAGTAATCACTCCAAACTGAATGAAATTACTGACTACAGTGCATATACATAACAAAGTAATACACTTTACATGTATAGTACAGTCAGGCACTTAACGCCGTTTATGTAGGTATGGCCAATGGTTTTCAAAAATTCACGCTACAGCAAAAATATTATGCTAAAACCGTCGATAACATGACCGGATGCGATAATTTACGCAAAAAACCGCACTTGATTCCATGAAAAATTAGAAAAATGCGATCTAAAAGCGTCCGTCTGCGAAGAACTTTTGTATGGCGCACTTGGTACCATTTTTAATTATGGGCAACAGATTTGAATAACTCGCGCTACAAGCAAAATTTAAGCTAAAACGGCAATAGCATGACCGGATGCGATTATTATTGCGCAAAAAACCGCACTTAATTTCGTGAAGAATTGGAGAAATGCGGGTTCAAAACAGCCGCGTGGATCAAATCGCGTAAATTAGTGTTTATAACTTGGTCGCCGTCCCAGCGATGGCTGATTTTCTATGGCGCGTGTTACGAAGGTGAAACCAACTTGATTGTTTAAAATCTACTAGAAAGATGTGAATATTCGTCGCCCAGCTAAATTAATGCAAAAAAGTATGATTGCAACTATTGGGTACAATAAAAGGCTGAAATGGCAAAAATTTAGGGTTACAGAAACTTCAACATCGTTTGTGGGGTTAACGGCAAAGAGCAGAGAGCAAATTCTTATATCATTCGAAAGTCTGAAGTACACGGAACCGACTGAACATCTTGCGCCGAATTCGTCGTTTTTTTACAAGAACGAGGAACATGAAAAAAATCCACGAAAATGCCCATTTTCAGTAGTTAACTCTTTCCAACAAACCGCAAAATTCATCAATGGTTCGTTTTTGCCTGATGACTTGTTTTTGATGAATAGTTATTCACGTTTTCCGATTACAATTCTTCAAAAGATGATGAATTGAAGAAATTATTCATCACAGAAATTGAGGAACAATTAAATAATGATTCTTCAACAAACTTTTATGACAATTTTCCTTAGTTCAACCAAAAAAAGAAACGTGCCACAGACACATAAACTGACTGGGCTCGCCGTGACAGTTAATCAGAAACTGTTCAGAATTGCCGAGTAGTAAAAAGACCTATTTGTCAAGTTGAAGTTCTGGACCATTCCAATGCATTTGATGAACAATAAAATAATTGATTCATCAGAAAATCTTGCAAAAGTCTTCAAAATGATGAATAGTAGTGGACCATTTCATGATGAATAGTATGATGACATGATGGCATACTGATATATCAGTATGGTTTGTTGGTAGGAGTTAAGAAAGAATCAAATTTGTGGGGACCATGCCGAAGTGCGGAAAGAAAAAAAGCGGTGCTATATAGGTAACGAGTTGCGCTGATTTTAAAGCCGGTTGAACAAAATTTGAATCAACTCTCCTTTTAGCAGAAAATGGCCATTGAAAAACGACGAATTCAGTTTTCGAGAGGAAAATGCCCTTTAACGGCCGAATTATGATTCAAAATGCATCTTATTCGATAGCTCACACTCTGTTTCATATAAATACATCACATCCCCCTATCAATAACGGAACACAAAAAAGCATTTGCGCTTGAAGTTGCAAAAACGGTTTTGGACCACTTTTTGGCTGTGATTCTGTATTTTCTATTCGGCGCGGCGCGACCGTGCTTTGGCCATCCCTAGTTTATGGTACCGACACCATATGGTTTCGTTCGGTACCATAAACGGCGTTAAGTGCCTGACTGTAGTACGTAGAGAGGATCGAATCCTCTTGCATAAAGAGTGTAACGATCGTCTTTACAACCTGTTTTGGGTAGTTTTACGTCTCTAGCTCGTTTTTCAACTTATCAAGATCCTTTCTTATTTCTTCCGCTTTCTCGAATAGCTTGTTAGCTTCGATCGTATGGGCATCTTTCAACAGCTGTTTCGCTTTCTTGTTTATTTCTTCGTGGTCGTGCCACCAGATAGAACCCGCCAGCAGTGCACTAGAAGCTAAAACCGTTGCAGCTTCCCCCATCCGAGCTCCTCCACCAGCTTCTGTCTCTCCATCTGCAATATTTATTAGGCTATGCGAGATCTGGTGCATATACAGTATAGATAAAAATACTGTGGATCAGGTATACCTGTACCTGTACCTGATTATCAGGTAGATTTGCAGTACCCACCTGATACCTACCTGATACCTGATCGGGTACTTTCGAACTGTACCTACCTGATTTTGGGTATTTTTGGTCTGAAACAGGTACAGGTATCAGGTACAAACAAAAGGCATTAAATGGTCGTTTTAGACAAATTTGTTCATTAAAAAAGCGTATTGGAAAGCTAATTCTTCAAAATTTTCCCGCCCTGGTTGGGGCGTGGCCCAACCAGGCCTTTTCAAACTACAAAAACCGCTAATTTGTACTCATCACAATGCTTTTCAAAACAGATTTTGAACGTAAATTTTCAAAATTTTTCTCAGTCCTGTTTAACCATGGCCGAACAAAATAGAAATCTTAAAAGGGGGTACACTTCGTTTACAAAATCGTGGGTAAGCAAGCCAGTGAGTAGTGGAACATACTGGTATAAAGGGTTTACAAGAAGCTTTTCTCTGACTGGCAAAGATCAACACCACCAGAGACGGATGTGCAAAGCGATTCAGCACCAGTGTGGTGCACTTTTTATCTAGGTAACTAGGTATACCTAGTATTACCTAGTTAATATTCGGGAAAAGTACCTAGATTTACTTTACCTAGTTGCTGGTTACTCTATTTTACCTAGTTTTACTTTACCTAGTTTTAAATCCACATAACTAGGTACTTCTAGGTAGAACAAGTTTACCTAGTTTGATATTTTCAGTTTTACGTTGCTTTTTCAGTCAGCAAACCTTCAAATTTCCGACTTTCCCACAATTACAGTGTCCCAGAGAATGAATTTCTGACTTATTTGATCAATAAAATACAAATATTTACTTGAAATGTGTCAAATTTCGTCAATTTTAACTCCACTAACTTCATCATTGTTCTATTGAGCCAAAAATAATATTTTGACTTGATTTCGAGCGTTTTAGGTTTACCTAGTATTACCTAGTTTTTCTGGGCTTTACCTAGTATTACTTTACCTAGTTTCTTAGCTGAGAACTTTACCTAGTATTACTTTACCTAGTTCTTTAGGTGACAACTTTACCTAGTATTACTTTACCTAGTTTCAAATTTTCAAAATGCACCACACTGTTCAGCACCCCTACAATAATTTTGAAAGCGTGCTTTTAGCATTTCATGCAGTTTGAAGACGAAAAAATCCTAAAGCGACCGTAACTAAACTAATTTTAGCTGCCTTTCAAGCCTACACAGGTATTTTGACTGATTTTTCGGCTAAAATCTGGATTGTAACTTTTTTAACAAAATACCTAATACCTAATACCTGATACCTGTATTTTTGTGAATACCTACCTATACAGTCATGTCTCGTTAATCCGGACAAGTTGGGACGAGCAGATTTTGTCCGGATTAACGAATTTCCGGATTAACGAAACAAAATTTAAAAACGTTGTTTTCAGCTTGAAAGCAGTACCACAATGTTCTCTTTACTGTTAGAATATAAACGTAACGATTTTATCGAATTTTGCACCACAAAAAACGGCTCTAAACAAGTATAACTGTCTATTTCGGCGACATAAAGTCTGTGATCGAAGTCTGTTTACTGCAGCTAAGTTTGTAATCGCTGTTCCAAGCGACGGAAGCTGAGCACTTTATCTGCCGAAAAGTGTCATGTCTCGTTAATCCGGACCTCGTTAATCCGGATATTCGCCTTCCGGACAAGATTAGGCCAGGTCCCAATTTTTCCCCATGTTATATGTCTCGTTAATCCGGATCCGGATTCGTTAATCCGAACACGTTTTACCAGGTCCCAACTTCGATTTTTACACGTTAAATGATTCGTTAATCCGGATTTCGTTAATCCGGACAAATTCTGGTGCCTTACTCTTTAATCCGGATGCAAGTTGGCGCCTCAAAATTTCAATTAATTTCGCTAGCTAAACAAAAAATGTAAAAAAGACCGAATTTGGTCATTCAATATCCAATGTCGGCAGAACAGTGGCTCGAAATTGATAGCCAGGAAGCCACTGATGAGGCGAGCAAGTATCAGTTGAGGAGCTTGTCGCTCTTCATACGTACGCAGGAGTCCTTTTATCTGTCAGACGAAGAGGATGAGGTAGAATTGCGGGCTACGAATCCACAAGCACCTCCCACTCATCTAGAGGCTTTCAATTGCCTGGCTACAATCAGTCATTTCTGCCAAAGTCACATGGAGTACTTTTCGGCAGATGAAGTGCTCAGCTTCCGTCGCTTGGAACAGCGATTACAAACTTAGCTGCAGTAAACAGACTTCGATCACAGACTTTATGTCGCCGAAATAGAGAGTTACACTTGTTTAGAGCCGTTTTTTTGTGGTGCAAAATTCGATAAAATCGTTACGTTTATATTCTAACAGTAAAGAGAACATTGCGGTACTGCTTTCAAGCTGAAAACAACGTTTTTAAATTTTGTTTCGTTAATCCGGAAATTCGCTAATCCGGACAAAATCTGCTGGTCCCAACTTGTCCGGATTAACGAGACATGACTGTACAAGTTATGCAAAGAACAATCTGGGAAACTAGAAAACATTTTGAACAGAAACAAATTGAATTACCCACCCTACCCTACTTCAAGCGAAAGCTAAAAATAATACTTAACAGGATACTTACTTGCAAAGGTAAAAGCTTCTTCAGAGCATTCTATTATATACCTGATATAATAGGTTTAACGAATGCTGAAAGGAATGTTGTTATTTGGATGTGAACCTTTGTTGATTAATTAAAAAAAAAATAAAAAAAAAATTACCCAATTTACCCTGATGAATGGACTGGACTCAATGTGTTCGGTGACCTACTGACACATCTGCGAAGAAGACTCCATGAGTGAACATCCAGCAGAATCTAAAGAAGCTAGAGAAGCAAAAAAAGGTGTAAAACGTGTGCTCAGTACTTTTCTCAGTGATGATAGTGCAGATGTGACTGGTAAATTCGCTAAGCATTAGTTGTTTATCCAGTGTGTAGGATTGCACAGATTAGTATACTGCCAATGCCAATGTAATACAGCTACCTACTTGATACTTGTTGATTAAATAAAAAAAACCCAAAAACTTGAGCTATTCAATACCGCCGTTAGCACCCGATCCATGATGATTGTGGTGCAATATTCGCGATGCTATGCGAATGACGTGCATGGCAGTTGGTGTCCTCTTTGACGTCGTTTGGGTGTGAACTAAACGATTCGGTAGACGTACCGCATGACGGCCGCTATGCTATTTTAGAATTGGAATTCCGTTTACAGTATTAATGATTTCGTTTTGGCCACTTTTAAATTTCGCGCTGACTTTGTGGCATGTAACTACAGCCATGTGAAGCGTATGATTACGGTGTTCAGTTATTTGTTTGTGGGCCTACATTTTGTTTCAAATTTCGCGCTGACTTTGTGGCATGTAACTACAGCCACGTGAAGCATATGATTACGGTGTTCAGATATTTGTTTGTATGGGCCAGTATATAAATCGCCTGCTCGAAAAATCGATGCGGTACGGACAAGTGGTGTGATGTGGTACACAGTTTTGTTTCGTGAAATCGCCTAATCGCCTAATCTGCTGGAAACTTGAAAAACAACAAAAAATTGTGCAGCAAGAAAACGGAAAATTCAGTAGGGGGCCGTCCATGAATTTCGAAGTTCGGTGAGAGGGTGGGGGTTGGTGTAAAAACTTTGCCTAGCTTCGCATGGGGGTGGGGGTACAAGATTTATATCCTGCGTAGCATGTACGCATGTATCACGATCAGCATTTTTATAGCATGTATCACATTACATACGCCTGTATCACGATCAACTTTCTTATGCGCGCAATGGCGTCTAGTATGTATTAACGTGTACATACACATACTGTGTAAAATAATTGGGACAACAGCTAGTTGGCCATATAATCCGGGGTACCATATTAACGAGGGCCATATTAACGAGGCACGACTGTATCATGTTTCTACACTGAAACATATGCCCATTCTAGCCCCCATTTCTGAGGTTTTAACTACTGTTGTTTGGGTATGGGATTTTCAGGAATCGGTTCGGTTCGGTATGGGTAGGTATTTTTCGGCATACCCAGGAATCGGTTCGGTATACTGCCTTACTACTGGTAAATTAATTCACCCATAAATAATAGCGCAATCGACCGTGGAGACATATGGTTAAGCACCATTTGCCTTTCACCTCTGCTGCGCTTTGGCGCTGCCTCCCACCTATTCCATTAGCCAGTTTATTCGCCTGATTGGCATTAGTCGCTACGCATTTTCATCCTGCACCTTTTGCCGGTCTTGATTTTTGCGATAGATGGAAAACTGAAAAAGTTGCCAACAAACGCCTAATCACGAAAAACTGAAGTTTTTTTCCGAATTTGTTTTTTTTATTTTCTAGCAGTAATACAGTCAAACCTCGGACAGTGCGATCAGTTATGTTCTATTTAGCGAGTTGTTCCATTTGTTGAGGTTCATTTTTAAAAAGCGCAATACCAAATCGACTGTGTGCATGTGCAGCAACTGAAAGGCAGCAAAAGTATATAATTTCTGACTGCTACGCTTGAATTCAGCTAAATAAGACTGTGAAGGAGCAAGGGTGGGATAGTGTGTACAGAGACTCATAGGCATTTAACTAGATAAAAGATGTGACGAAACAGCTTGTAAACTCCGAATTTTGCTTTTAGAAAATAAAAAGTCATACAATAAAGCAGATGTGATACTTGGTGAAAATGCAGAATAATGTTCCATTTATGAGGGAAATTTCTATGGAAAACGCTTTGCTGGACCCAGAAAACATGTTCTTTCTTCCATTTTAGCGAGTTGTTTCATTTGCGAGATTTTGCTTGTACAAAAGTATAGGAAAATGGCTAGTCCGAGTAGTATTTCTGTTCCATTTACAAGGTTCGACTGTACTTCGCGTTTACTTCCCAGTAAACCAACACAACGGACAAACAACACCAGTTTGACGGATCACACAGAGCACCGGCCCAAACTACACACTACAGACCTCAGCACAACCTATGTCAAGTTTCACTTCCTTGTTCATCAAAACAAATGCTGACATATGCATGTCTTAAGGAACTATTTTCCAGTCAACTAGCCGACCATCGCAATCGCACGCAGCTTAATGAGTCAGTGGCGGTTATGACGCCAGTAGGAGGCCACATATAGGTCGGTTCGATAAATTAGTTTCATTCCAGGTTTCCTGCTTTTGCTAGATGGTTAGGCAAAGCCGAGCTTTCAGTGCCAACAAGATGTCTGCCCTGTTTAATTTGAACCAGACAATCGACATAGCCGATCTGCTTAACCTCGCCAACAATCACACCATCACGCCCCATCCTGCTGTGGCACGACCGCCCAGTCCGTTGCTGGTCGACTACTTGGAGATTGGAATACTGCTTCTTATCTTTCCCATAGGAGCTGTGGTCAATAGTCTGGCCTTTGTCAGGGTCTCCAGACAATATCTAGAGACCAATTCCGCCGCTAGAAAGGTGGGTGGGCTTTGTTTTTCATAGGAGATGTCACTGCTACATACAGTGGATCTTTTAATTGAAACACCCAGCTCAATTGCTGATAGCTAACCCCGATCCGAACCGATGCGATTTGTGGGGGCCTTATGGCCTATGATCAGACTCATGGTCCATTTCTCTACCCCCATGATTCATCATCTGGGACGTTGCCCTTCTTTCTCGGCCGGCCACTCCTAGCCATGCTGCTGGGAGCCGGTCACCAGGAGGGTGGCTGGGCGTGTTGATGCCATAAATCTGACAGCTCCCGACGGCCACCAGTGCCCCATATGCCAGAGCGCTCCCAGCATATGTAGTTGGATTCTCAGACAGCTTCTGACATCGTAGTTCTTCTCCAATGCGGCATGCTTTCTGGAGTGGCTTTGGTGCAACGGCAGATCCAGTCTGTTCCCATTTACCTACTCACAGTCACCAGCTTTTGGTGGCCTGGGTTGAGCTTTGTGCCAACGACCAACTCTTTGTGGCAAGAAACTTGCCGCGCCGAGAGGATGAACACACGATGTCGCGCACAGTGGCTATGCGGCCTGAACCACTACACCAACTGTGCCGGCTAGCTAACCCCATCCAGATACAGTACAAACCACGGAAAGCATATGAGTTTCCATCAACCACGGAAACTCACAAACAGAACTGCGCTAAGCCTTATGCAAGTCACGGAAATTGGCCGCCTTAATGAGCATTTCAGTGGCCAGCAGCAATTACAGTCAGAGAGACTAAGCCATAGACGAATCGGTTCCTTTTATGGCTTACCTCTCCGACTATGGCTATGATGTTCCATCGATGGCTAATGAACGCCTACTTAGCCATACATGGCTACTTAGTCCTCTATGGCTACTTAGCCCTCTATGGCTACTTAGCCTTCTATGGCTACCACTCTTCCACAGCATAGCCAACTATGGCTACATAGCCATCTATGGCTATGTAGCCATCTATGGCTACGTAGCCATAGATGGCTAAAAAGGCGGGGCCTCCTCGAGTTTAGCCATAGATGGCTACATAGCCATAGATGGCTACGCATCAACATAGCCATCTATGGCTACATAGCCATCTATGGCTAAAAGTGTGGGGCCTCCTCGATTTTAGCCATAGATGGCTACATAGCCATAGATAGCTACATAGCCATAGATGGCTACATAGCCATAGTTGGCTACCACTCTTTCACAGCATAGCCAACTATGGCTACTTAGCCATCTATGGCTACGTAGCCATCTATGGCTAAAAGTGGGCAGACCCTGTTTTTGCAGTCATAGATGGCGACATAGCCATAGATGGCTATGTTGATACATATTTGGCTGAAAGTGAGCGGGGCCTGCCTTTGTAGTCATAGATAGCTACTTAGCCCTCTACGGCTACCCAGTTCGGGCAGACCAAACTCCGATTGGAGTAGTTTTCTGATCGTTCCCAATGAGCCCCTCGCATGACAGGACCGAATGTTATGACTTTTCGTGGTGGGACCCTAACTGGGAAGATTTGTCATCGGTAAGAAGTGCGCCAAATTCAAATCACTCAAGTACTGGCACCTTCACTGAACCTAAATCGTCTTCATCCTTCAGGCCACCTCTGCCATTCGCTGACTTCCAGATCGTACCAGAACCACTTCGATCATCCAGCCCGCCACTTACGATTTGCATGTCATCAATTTTCGCCGAAGTACTATCCCGGGAATCCGCCAATTTGGAGTCGAAGAAGGTGAAGCTGCCGATTTTCCTTCAGCTTTCCACGATTCCCACTCTTCTAGCTTCTGTACTTCTTTGCATGGTTTCTCCTTCGAGGCACACCACTTCGATCCACTTCAAATCGCGCCGCCAAAGTACTATCCCGAGAATCGGCCGATTTGGAGTGGAAGAAGGTGAAGCTGCCGATTTTCCTTCAGCTTTACATTGTTTTAAGTCTTGTAGCTTCCATGCTGCTTCAATACCTTGTGGGCCTCCAGCCACACCGCTTCTAATCCACTTTGAATCGTCCTGCCGAAGTACTGCCCCAGAATCGGCCGAGTTAGGAGTGGCAAGAGATGAAGCTGCCGATTTTCCTTCAACTTTCCGTTATTTTAACTACTGCTTCAAATATAAAGTTTGCATCAGATATGCTTACTACAATATCCGATCCAATCAGGACCATCATATTCAGACTTAGCTAAGCGAGAGCTTTTGATTGAGTACCTACATGCCTATGTTACGAAGCAGCGATAAAAAGTTAGAAAATTTGCATAAAAAATTTGCATATTCAAAATGTCAATTTTTACGTAGCCATCTATGGCTACATAGCCATCTATGGCTACGTAGCCTTCCATGGCTAAAATGGCTTGATCGATTTTAGCCATAAAAGGCTACATAGCCATAGATGGCTATGTAGCCATATATGGCTATGTATAATTCGATAGCCATCTATGGCTACTCTCAAAATGAAACTGAAATTCGGAATTTGCCGATCAGCTATTTCAGTTTCATTTTGAGAGTAGCCATAGATAGCTATCGGATTTTTGTGTAGCCATCTATGGCTACATAGCCATCTATGGCTATGTAGCCTTTTATGGCTAAAAACGATTGACCCATTTTAGCCATGGAAGGCTATGTAGCCATAGATGGCTATGTATAATTCGATAGCCATCTATGGCTACTCTCAAAATGAAACTGAAATTCGGAATTTGCTGATCAGCAATTTCAGTTTCATTTTGAGAGTAGCCATAGATGGCTATCGAATTTTTACGTAGCCATCTATGGCTACATAGCCTTCTATGGCTATGTAGCCTTTTATGGCTAAAAACAATTGAGCCATTTTAGCCATAAAAGGCTACATAGCCATAGATGGCTATGTAGCCATAGATGGCTACGTAAAAATTGACATTTTGAATATGCAAATTTTTTATGCAAATTTTCTAACTTTTTAACGCTGCGTCGTAACATAGGCATGTAGGTACTCAATCAAAAGCTCTCGCTTAGCTAAGTCTGAATATGATGGTCCCGATTGGATCGGATATTGTAGTAAGCATATTTGATGCAAACTTTGTATTTGAAGCAGTAGTTAAAATAACGGAAAGTTGAAGCAAAATCGGCAGCTTCACCTCTTGCCACTCCTAACTCGGCCGATTCTGGGGCAGTACTTCGGCAGGACGATTCAAAGTGGATTAGAAGCGGTGTGGCTGGAGGCCCACAAGGTATTGAAGCAGTATGGAAGCTACAAGACTTAAGTTTGAATAAAATATGCTTACTACAATATCCGATCCAATCGGGACCATCATAATCAGACTTAGCTAAGTGAGAGCTTTTGATTGAGTACCTACATGCCTATGTTACGACGCAGCGTTAAAAAGTTAGAAAATTTGCGTAAAAAATTTGCATATTCAAAATGTCAGTTTTTACGTAGCCATCTATGGCTACATAGCCATCTATGGCTACGTAGCCTTCCATGGCTAAAATGGCTCGATCGATTTTAGCCATAAAAGGCTACATAGCCATAGATGGCTATGTATAATTCGATAGCCATCTATGGCTACTCTCAAAATGAAACTGAAATAGCTGATCGGCAAATTCCGAATTTCAGTTTCATTTTGAGAGTAGCCATAGATGGCTATCGAATTATACATAGCCATCTATGGCTACATAGCCATCTATGGCTATGTAGCCTTTTATGGCTAAAATCGATCAAGCCATTTTAGCCATGGAAGGCTACGTAGCCATAGATGGCAATGTAGCCATAGATGGCTACGTAAAAATTGACATTTTGAAAATGCAAATTTTTTATGCAAATTTTCTAACTTTTTATCGCTGCTTCGTAACATAGGCATGTAGGTACTCAATCAACAGCTCTCACTTAGCTAAGTCTGAATATGATGGTCCCGATTGGATCGGATATTGTAGTAAGCATATTTGATGCAAACTTTGTATTTGAAGCAGTAGTTAAAGTAACGGAAAGTTGAAGGAAAATCGGCAGCTTCATCTCTTGCCACTCCTAACTCGGCCGATTCTGGGGCAGTACTTCGGCAGGACGATTCAAAGTGGATTAGAAGCGGTGTGGCTGGAGGCCCACAAGCTATTGAAGCAGTATGGAAGCTACAAGACTTAAAACAATGTAAAGCTAAAGGAAAATCGGAAGCTTCACCTTCTTCCACTCCGAATCGGCCGATTCTCAGGATAGTACTTCGGTGAGGCGATTTGAAGTGGATCGAAGTGGTGTGCCTCGAAGAAGCTGAAGGAAAATCGGCAGCTTCACCTTCTTCCACTCCAAATCGGCCGATTCTCGGGATAGTACTTTGGCGGCGCGATTTGAAGTGGATCGAAGTGGTGTGCCTTGAAGGAGAAACCATGCAAAGAAGTACAGAAGCTAGAAGAGTGGGAATCGTGGAAAGCTGAAGGAAAATCGGCAGCTTCACCTTCTTCCACTCCAAATCGGCCGATTCTCAGGATAGTACTTCGGCGGGACGATTTAAAGTAGATCAAAGTGGTGTGGCTGGAAGGAGAGAGTTTGTTGAAGAAGTACAGAAGCTAGAAGAGTGGGAATCGTGGAAAGCTGAAGGAAAATCGGCAGCTTCACCTTCTTCGACTCCAAATTGGTGGATTCCTGGGATAGTACTTCGGCGAAGATTGATGACATGCAAATCGTAAGTGGCGGGCTGGATGATCGAAGTGGTTCTGGTACGATCTGGAAGTCAGCGAATGGCAGAGGTGGCCTGGAGGATGAAGACGATTTAGGTTCAGTAGAAGGTGCCACTACCTGAGTGATTTGAATTTGGCGCACTTCTTACTGATGGCAAATCTTCCCGGTTAGGGTCCCACCACGAAAAGTCATAACATTCGGTCCTGTCATGCAAGGGGCTCATTGGGAACCATCAGAAAACTGCTCCAATCAGAGTTTGGTCTGCCCGAATGGGGTAGCCATAGAGGTCTAAGTAGCTATCTATGACTACAAAGGCAGGCCCCGCTCACTTTCAGCCAAATATGTACCAACATAGCCATCTATGGCTATGTAGCCATCTATGACTACAAAAACAGGATCCGCCCACTTTTAGCCATAGATGGCTACGTAGCCATAGATGGCTACATAGCCATAGATGGCTAAGTAGCCATAGTTGGCTATGCTGTGAAAGAGTGGTAGCCAACTATGGCTACTTAGCCTTCTATGGCTACCACTCTTCCACAGCATAGCCAACTATGGCTACATAGCCATCTATGGCTATGTAGCCATCTATGGCTAGGTAGCCATAGATGGCTAAAGAGGCGGGGCCTCCTCGAGTTTAGCCATAGATGGCTACATTGCCATAGATGGCTACGCATCAACATAGCCATCTATGGCTACATAGCCATCTATGGCTAAAAGTGTGGGGCCTCCTCGATTTTAGCCATAGATGGCTACATAGCCATAGATAGCTACATAGCCATAGATGGCTACGTAGCCATAGTTGGCTACCGCTCTTTCACAGCATAGCCAACTATGGCTACTTAGCCATCTATGGCTATGTAGCCATCTATGGCTATGTAGCCATCTATGGCTAAAAGTGGGCAGACCCTGTTTTTGTAGTCATAGATGGCGACATAGCCATAGATGGCTATGTTGATACATATTTCAGTCAGAGAGACTAAGCCATAGACGAATCGGTTCCTTTTATGGCTTACCTCTCCAACTATGGCTATGATGTTCCATCGATGGCTATTGAACGTCTACTTAGCCATACATGGCTGCTTAGCCCTCTATGGCTACTTAGCCTTCTATGGCTACCACTGTTCCACAGCATAGCCAACTATGGCTATGTAGCCATCTACGGCTACATAGCCATCTATGGCTACATAGCCATAGATGGCTAAAAAGGCGGCGCCTCCTCGAGTTTAGCCATCTATGGCTAAAATCGAGGAGACCCCACACTTTTAGCCATAGATGGCTACATAGCCATATATAGCTATGTAGCCATAGATGGCTATGTAGCCATAGAGGGCTAAGTAGCCATAGAGGACTAAGTAGCCATGTATGGCTAAGTAGGCGTTCATTAGCCATCGATGGAACATCATAGCCATAGTCGGAGAGGTAAGCCATAAAAGGAACCGATTCGTCTATGACTTAGTCTCTCTGACTGAATTAGGTCACGGAACCCGCTATTCTTGAGAACAGCCAGCCCTCAAACTAATTTCCGTGCCTCATGGAATACCGTATGCTTTCAGTGGTTTGTACTGTACCTACGATTTCTCTACTTGTTGCCATCAACTGTTAATTTAGTTGAGCAAGAATTGCATGAAATTCTTCAGAACAACCTGAAAACATCGTTTCGCCTGCTGCAACTGCACCTGATCGTCGCTAATCTGATGGTGCTGCTGCTCTATTGTCCAGGGAAGGTGGCTTGGCTCATAACTTACCGCTGGTCGTTCGGCAACTTCTTCTGCAAGACGGCCCACTTCGTCTGGCTGGTCAACTTTCAGATCTCCTCAAACATCGTCATCTGCATCGCCGTCGATCGCGTTCGCATAGTGGCCAAGCTCTGCACCAACAATGCGGTATGCAAGCATACAATACATGTAGTATGGATCAAAAAAGTGTCCACCCCTTTGTTTGAACTAGGGATGCAAATGGTATCAAAAATACCAAATACCAAATACCAAATACCAGATGGTATTTTCTATACCAAATAATACCAAATAATACCAAATAATTCCAAATAGTTGATAAACAGTTCGCTAGCTGTTTGTAATGAGCGCAAAATCATACTTTTTGTTTTTTTTTCAGCAAAAATATATGTTTTGCCTCAGTGGAAGAGTTTTTGTTGCATCTAAAAGAAATCTAGTCATGCCGAGAAAGAAGACGAGCAGAATTTGATGGTTTTTCACTGACTCGGGAAATGGGAAAGCACGTTGTGATGTTTGCGGTTTCAGTTTCAGTTTATTCAGTATCAATCAGTCCAGAAACAGAGGAAGAGTGATACGAGAGAGAGTACCCAGGCGTAGCACTTACAGATACCCTATTCATTAATATATCGGTTAAAGTCACAGAAACGCAATAAAAATGGCATGGTTATTTTGGCACGAAAACACGATACCAGAAGAAGACGCAATCACAGAAGCATCTAGAGCGTTCCAGACGTCTACAACACGGTTACAAAAAGAATGCTTTACAAAATCTACTCGACTGTGATTCATATACAACTTTAAAGGGTGTCCGCGTAATGTCACTAAAGGAGCGAAAGAGAAAAAATCGGCAAAAGACACGTCAACAAAACCATGGACAATTGCATATGTAGTAATCAAATCACATCTCAACCGTCTGACCTGTAATGGCTCTAACTCAAACAAATCTAATCGTTCTAGATACGGGCGAGGAGGTAAGCCGCAACGAGCTAGGAGTCTTCTAGTAAAATACCGTTGAACCTTTTCAATCAAATCCACGTCCTTTCTTAAATACGGTGACCACACAGGGGAACAGTATTCCAGCAATGGGCGCACATACGCTTTGTAAGCACGAATAAGAGACAACCGACAGTTCGTAAAAAAAGCATCTGAATATCATATTCATGACTCTGTACGCTTTGAGTACTTGTTCGTTGCAATACACAGAAAATTTCAGGTCTGCCGTTACAGTAATTCCGAGATCTCTACATTTTTCCTCGCCAACAAGTGGTGTCCCATTTAACAGATACACGTGTTTAGGATTCTGGGAGCACAAGTACAGTACAATACATTTTGACACTGAAAGTGATAGTTGCCAAGTTGCTGACCAGTCTAAAATACGCTGCAAGGACAGCTGCATGAAGGCTGCCTCACTCGAAGGACAATACAACTTAATGTCATCAGCGTACATTTTACAGAAACCGGAACCATGAACCAAGTCAGGAATGTCGTTAACATACAGTAGAAACAAACATGGACCAAGTATACTACCCTGCGGGGTGCCAGACAGAACATTACGGTATTCAGACTTGGCATTTCCTACCACAACGCATTGAGATTGACCACGCAGAAAAGCAGAAATCCAGAGCAACAGATCGCCAGCAATGCCATAACCACGCAATTTATGTATTAGTTTGGCGTGGCATACAGAGTCGAATGCTTTCGCGAAATCCAAATAAATGACATCAATAGTCTCAGCACGGTTGACAAATTTTGACCAGTCATTGATACACTCTAGTAGTTGCGTACAGGTAGAATGACGTTTTAAAAAGCCGTGTTGGGCTTTGGTGACTAAATTTCGCTCCACTAGAAAGTGTAACAAGACGTCATTAATGCACATTTCCATTATCTTGCACGCTACGGACGTTAAAGACACAGGACGATAATTTGCAGGATCAGAAGCGTCACCTTTTTTATAGATAGGCACAATGTACGCTCTAAGCCAGTCTGCGGGCACAGCGTGGAGTCGAAAAGACACCTCAAAAATCGAACATAATGGTTGAACAAGAAAATGCGAGAGACGAGCATAAAGCAACGCAGGAATACCATCAGGGGAATTGGTGGTTTTAGGCTTAATCCGCTTGAGCACATTGGTTACTACAGCTTCTGTGAAGGTAACATTAGTACAAGAGACACCAACTGCGACACGACTAGCAAAAGGTGGAGTAACGCCATTGTCCACAGTATAGAAAGACTGGAAAACACGGGACAAAATACCAGCTTTTGTACAATCATCGACAGCGTAGACACCTTCAAACCTTAGTGGAGCAACACCGGATCTATAGTTACGTTTACGGTTGACGTACCTAAACAGAGCATTAGAATCACCAGACGAAAGAATTCTGCGTTCACGCATACAAGCCAACCGCAAAATTGCCTTAGACACGTCACGAGCACACTTCTCATACGCCTCGCGTCCGCCAGGGGTGTGACGTCGACGCCACAAACGCAGCTTCTGTTTCTGAAGCCTTCGAACAAAAGCAGGGTGCACAGGTTTGCTGGAAACTACCCTATATGGAACAAAACTTTCAATTCCTTGCAACATGACTGCGTGAAAAACACGCCAAAAATCGTCCACAGTATGGCAATTTGAAAACAGCACAGGCCAGGTTATAGAACTAAGATAAGCGGCAAAGGAGGCAAAATCAGTCTTTCTAAAATCAAAAAATCCAATCGATTTGTCTGCAACAACATTGTTTGGCGCACACATTCTAAACAGCACGGACCGATGATCTGACTGAGCGAAGGGGGCGGACACAGATACATCTACCACAGACAGCGGCTCAGATACCAACAACAAGTCTAAGATATTGTCGCCACGTGTAGGAGTATGAACCAACTGAGACAGTCCGTTTTCTACAACAAAGCTGGCAAAAGGGTTATACAGAGCAGTATCTGGATATTCAAAAGTAGCGAAGTTGAAATCAGGAAGGTTAAAATCGCCTACAATGAGCATGGGATGGTTGACGGCACAGAGAGCTGATAATGAGTGGCACAGCGCGTTCATATAAGCAATATCATAACGTGGAGGTCTGTAGGCACAAACCACACGAACGGGAGTAGAACCGATCAAATCTACACAAACAATCTCACCGTCTAGCGCTAACACTCGAGTGACTGAATCGGGACCTGACAAAGAGAGCCACACCTCCACCAGCCGTTGCCCGATCGCGCCAGAAAATTAAGTAATTGCCATTGCCAGCTAACATACCATCAGTAAAAGTATCATCGAACCACGTTTCGGAAATTGCGACAATATCATAAGTCAGAGAGCACAGCAAGTCGTCTAGCTCAACTAGTTTGTTGCTCAGTCTATTGGCATTAAAATAGATACATTTCAGAACATCAGTACTCTCTCTCTCGCGCCGCTATTGATTAGCAAGTAAAGACGGTACTTTCACTGATTGCGGTGGTGGTTTCCATTGAGTGTCTCGTTTCCAGGAGCCATTCGTGTGCTGCACAAAGCGCCAAATACTGCCGTCCTCCCTGACACTGAAACTCTCGTTCGGACCAGCAGTTTGACGGAGGCAATTCGCGAGCTTCACGCTTTCCGCGCGTTTCAGTCTGATCTCTCTAGGAAGGCTTCGTCGCACACGCAGAGTTTTGTAGCCGCACTCAGAGAGGGCAGCTTTGGCTTTGTCAAAAGAACCCTTAAAAGAGAAAGCGTCCACGTCAGACAGAAAGGTCAACTTAACAAGCTGACTGAAGCTGTCCGAAGGTCTGCCCAGTCGTTCAGCTTTGCACAGGGAGCTGCACTGAATGTTGCTGTCAGTACACAAAGTCTTGACCCGATCCAGAAGGAGCTGCACCGTTTCACCCTCACGCTCTGGCAAACGAGACAAAACCAGTTGTCTCTTCTGTTGGGCAGAGTCAATAGCAGACCGGCATGACTGTTCCACCGCCTTGGCTGACGGCATTTGGTCGAATAAGGTGTTCACTTTTGCTTGCAGGGACAGAATCAAATTTGTTGTAGAAGCAAGCTTAGCAGACAGATCCGAAGTTGGGTCGGTGCAGGGACCGACCACTGGAGGGTTAGAGCAATGGCCAGGACAGTAAAACCGCCAGCCGCTACTGACAAGAGAGTTCACTTGCAGCATTAGTTCAGATTTGTCCATAACAGAGACAGCAGAGGAAGGAAGCACGTGCGGCAGACAAAACCAGTTTTTGCAGCCAGGCGCCGAGCATCCAGCACAGTTGTTGTCTGACAGGACAGAGCTGCATGACGGACTAGCACACACAGACGGTTTCTTCTTAGGCGGCATCTTTTCCAAGTCTTTAGTGGCAACAGAATCAGGAATAAACCAGACACACGAACGTTACGCACACTCTGACTTTTTTCAGCTTTTTTCAGCTTTTTTCAGCTTCAGACTTTTTCCAAACAGCTAGCGACCGGTTTATCAACTATTTGGAATTATTTGGTATTATTTGGTATAGAAAATACCATCTAGTATTTGGTATTTGGTCTAGGCTCGGTCTCGATAAAGGGGCTGTCCATAAACGACGTCCGATCCGATCCGATCTGGCGGGGGGGCCGTACGATGTACAGCCCTACGATCAGACCTGCACGGTCCATTTCGTTACCCCTGATATCGTCATCTCGGACGTTTGCCCTTCTTTCACTGCCAAGCCACTCAAGCCATGCTGTTGGGCGCCAGGTACTAAGAGAGTGCCTGGCGTGGTGACGTCATGGTGCTGACAGCTCCCAACGGCCGCCCGGCCGCAGGCACTAAACCGGTATTGGCCTTATTGCTGGTCTCTCAGACAGCTCCTGACGTCGTTGATCTTCCCTCCAACGCGGCATGCTTTTTGGAGCGGCTTTCGGTGCAACGACAGATCCAGTTGGTTCCCATTTTATCTACTCACTGTAACCAGTTTTCGGTGGCCTGGGTGGAGCGTTGTGCCGACGACCAACTCTTTGCAGCAAGAAACTTGCCGCGCCGAGAGGATGAACCACTACAACCGCTAGGGATGCAGGGGCCGCCGTGACTCAGAGGCAGCGAGCTACACACTGAGCCAACGACGCAGCCCATAGGCCCATCTTCTTAGGCGGCATCTTTTCCAAGTCTTTAGTGGCAACAGAATCAGGAATAAACCAGACACACGAACGTTACGCACACTCTGACTTTTTTCAGCTTTTTTCAGCTTTTTTCAGCTTCAGACTTTTTCCAAACAGCTAGCGACCGGTTTATCAACTATTTGGAATTATTTGGTATTATTTGGTATAGAAAATACCATCTAGTATTTGGTATTTGGTCTAGGCTCGGTCTCGATAAAGGGGCTGTCCATAAACGACGTCGTTCCAAAATCCCGATTTTTCGGACCCCCCCTTCTCCCAAAATCGCCTTGCGTCGTTTCATGGGCGCCCCCTCCCACTTTTTGAGAATTTTCCATGAATGGTTGTTATAAGCTAAACTGGTCAGAATTCTTTGTTGTTTTGTTGCTCAGAAACGGTAAAGAGACGTGTTGTTCTGCGTATCTGCATTGTTAAACTTTTAGTAAATTAGAAATAAAGAGAAAACTCTGAACAGAAGAGCTCTGACATGGTATACAGTCGCAAAATATGCAGAATTTATCGCTTAAAAGCTAACTGTTTAGTTATTTAAACTATTTGGTATTATTTGGTATTATTTGGTATAAAAAAATACCAAATACCAAATAATACCAAATACCTAGAAAATACCAAATAATACCGAATAATACCAAATAATACCGGATACCATATGCATCCCTAGTTTGAACTATATTCCAATGGTTCGGTCTCGGTCAGTTCTTTATCAATTTGGTTCAAATTTTCAGCAAAAATTAACAAGACAACTGGGTACAAATTCTACCAGTTTGAAAACACATTGAAAAACAATCAGTATTGGT
>JASANB010006085.1:0-27171 GCA_030248155.1 Sabatieria punctata | reverse complement strand
TGGAAGCGGCCAAAATTTTATCTAGCAATTGCATGCCAACTATTGAATAATAAATACTAAACAAAAAAGTGACCCGAAATGTAAAATCGTCTCCCATTCCCATGACGCCCACAGCGCATAGGGTACTGAATAAACTGTAGAATCGGCGCCCATGACGCCCACTGCGCTCAAAAACTAGTGAACAATAGGGGACTGATCGATGTTCTATTGAACAACAGGGGACTAATCAGTGTTCTATTACCTGAGCTTAAGCTTCATCGCCTGGCTATGCCTAAGCCCAAGCCCAATCATAAGCTTAAGCCACTGAGCTTAAAGCCTTTAATTTTGGCAACAGGAACTCTGGAGCATTCCCTATACTGATGCCTGTCCTTGGGGATGGGGGTATTTTTTATTTTGGCAAACAGGAACTCTAAAGCGTTCCCTATCTGTACTTAAGCCTGTTCGTTTCTATACTGACACCGTTTAGACGATTTATAAAAAATTATTGTTTAAACTAAGTAAAAATTTTTGGCCTTCAAAAATTTCTTTAACAACTATGATGTCGAGAGATTCCGGACCGGTAGCAGTAATCTCACCTGTTTTTGTAGGCTATTTTGCTTAATAGACCCGTTTGGCACGGTCAAGTCCCTGTCCTAGTACACCACCGGCCCTGGACCGTTTCCACCCTGCATAGGTTTACATGACTTCTTGTTCCCTAGTGCATTGTATTTAGAAAGCCGCCAAACAGAGAAGCAAGAAATGGAGATGAGCTGTTCTGCTCAAATTCACGGCATAACGGCGCAGAGACCAGCAACGGATGCCACTGGTCTGATGCGTCAATCGTTCGAGTTCGTTCGCGACCTTTTTCGACGACGCGGTCGCTTGTTCTGCTTCGAAGCAGAGTGGTTTCAAGTGCTTGGCGCCTTACAGTATCTCGGGCGACTGCAAAGTAACTGTCGTTCTATCAATTTTGCCCATAATTCCACACTGACACTGACACCCCCAGAATTGTGGGACGTGCTAACGTTTTTGCTCAGCTAGAGCTAGGCAAGAAAACTTAAAAAATCGAGCGTTCAACAACGCTTCTAAAAGGCATTCTGACCGGAAAACTGAATATGTTAGTTCATTTCATATTTTGTTTTTCGCTTGGGGCTGATTTTCACGCTACACTCTCCTCCGGGCGCGTCATTGATTGGTGACGGAACATGTTTTGCTATTTAGCCGGCAATGTACTCCTACCTCACCCAGCCACACAGCTCGTATGTCTGGAGGATTTAGTCAGAGCCATGTTATTGTGGTTCAACAGTACCGATCTGGGTGGTCTGATACCGGATCTGCTGGAAGTAGTGCTGAACCAGTATACGGATTGGCGCGGCCATCTCTGCGACTACCACGCCAATCATCTGATTCAAGGAAATGTGCGCAACGCTCGCAGAATGAAGTTCAGGTGTAAAAGCTGTGTAATTTGACCTGTTCAACTGCCGCTGTTTTCAGATGTTCGGCCAGTCTGTTCAAGGGAGCAGTTGCATTAGTACGCAAAATCGTTGTCGGTGGGCCTCTCTTCAGACCACCAGATCTTAATGCATTACCGACGCAAACCGAAGCTCAGAAATTGGCTAGTGAACATTTGGCAGAGATCAGGTAATTTGCTTATCTTGGCCTAAAATCAAATCACACGTATGTTTCAGTTTGCTCGGTTCTACTGATTCCACTGCCGATGTGCAAGTTTTGGAAGTAATTATAGTACGATATTTCATACAGGTGCAGGGGGTGAGGGGGCGAAAATAAAACTCTACACTAAATGCTTTCAAGCCACAGAAAGCAATTTTGACAACTACGCACTGAACCCCAAATTTTTGGTTCAAAATTTCGATTTTGGACAAAATTTTGGTTGGAAAACTAGATTTTTAGCAGTTTTTAATAAAATTGAATTGAAAAGCTAAAAAATTGAATGTTAGTCGAAATTACGATTTTTAGACACAAATTGCGCCGAAACTTCAAATTTCCCTCCAAAAAGTTTAAATTCCCCACCAAAATTTGCGCCTAGAGCCAGGGACATGGAGACCCGGATGACACCCTGAGCTGCCGACCATGCTCCATATTTTGAAGTGGTACCTGAATTAAACAGTATGTACCTTTTAGAGAAACTTCGGTGCTTGTGCGGTAGCAGAATTGTCTATTCCCTCCGAGCATGTAAGAGTAGCGGAAGTGCAGGACACGTCTCTGTGGGATGCGGTAACCGTTTCAGACCTAGTAAGTTCTGACTGACTTGAGAGAGTTTTCAGAGGATGGGAATGGATCAGACATCACAAAATGCAGGCAATAGTTCTTATCTGTATGGTGAACAGCTTCCCTGCACGTCCTATAAGGAGGAAACTGAACTCGTACGTGCTCCGCTTTTTTCTTGTTTAACGTCAGTACTGCAGTTTTCCACCTATAGGAGCGGTTTTATAAACGGAAAATGTCTAAATATCTTGTAACTTTTTGTACCAGTTAGAAAACACAGTTCTTGTAAGTGGAAAATCTATACCGTATTGGTAAAATTTGATTTTCTGCTTGAAGCGTATAAAATTTCATTGGTTCCTTCCAACCATTGCAACAAATTACTTTGCGTTACATCTGAGATAGTTTGAAATAACCGTTTTGAAAAATATAAGAAGTTCAGAAGCTCCCGATACCTACCGGAACTCTTAAAGTCATTTTATAGCAATTTAGCAATATTACGCAAGTTTCTGACCGATACCTCAACGATGTCAGTAAAGCACACTATTCAGTAGCTATATGGTATTACGTAATTTGCACAGAAACACGTCGTTTTAAGCAAGACTTTTGTCTAATAACAGCAAAACGCACCCTTACAAACCTTGCTTTCTGACCATACATGGGCCGGAAAAATTTGTTGGGGGTAGTCATAATCCGAAAAATTGGGGGTGGGCCTGCCGGTTTGGGGGGTCGCGGCGATTTTGGTGGGTGGGGTCAGGAACAAAAGTCGGCTTCAGGTGGGTGGGTGGGTTCGTTTGGGGGGGTCGAGCCCAAGTTGGAGTGGGAAAACCCCCGGACCCCCCCGCGGCCCATGTATGTTTCTGAGCATCTGCTATGAGAAGACCCGGGTCTTGTAACTGGACAGGTCTTATAGCTGGAAAGTATCTGCCTTGGCAGAGGTTTTTTCGTTCGTTGTTGGTTTGGTTGTTACGGTGCATTTAAAAAACCTGATCGGATACGTATTTTTGTTGCAGAACACTACTCATGCATGTGAACCGAAGTTTTTCATGCAAGTGGAGGAAATTGAGGTGTTGAAGTGGACTCTAATAAAATTGGATAGAGAATTGTTTGCAGGAACCAACGGCAGCAGTCGAGAATTCCGACTCCTCTGTTGTTGACGTTGAACTGGACAACACGTCTGACTCACTGTGGTCGTTAACGCCGCCTTTGTGTGCACAGCCTTTTACAGTAATTACTTCTTGTTATGCAGTGCAATTTTACTCTTTCCAAAATGAGTCTACCCCAAATTGTAGCACCTGAAAATATCATTGATCTCATTGTTTTCAGGTTACCCCTAACGGCCCAAATAGATCAAATCATCGCACACCACCCACTCCGCCTAAGCGGCTAATAGGTTTTGGTAGAGGTACGCAGCCTTTCAATTTTCGCTAGGGTTTACGTTCGAATGCGTCCTGATACCATTAATCTGGACTCCATTTCGATGATCTCGTGTGTCCGGCCTAATGGTCAGTCACGCCTTTCACCGGCAAACTGTTTGCTTTCCATCAGTGAACGTTTTTGTTTGTTTTTGCACCCCTTCTAACCCTGGGCAATGGGTGCCGGTCCGGTACCGTGTGGTACCACTATCCTACTTAAAGGCTAAAGCTCTCGCATGCATAGTTATACTTATGACGTGCGATATGGCTTAACAGGTGGCCGTGACGCTACCTGGGTCGTTTTTGCGAGGGGTGCCGAAGCATTCTGTGGCACGGGGACGGCCGTGCGCATAGACTCCCGTTAGGTTCCCACTCGACGGTGGTACCCATTTAATGTACTTGCCATCACTGGCTTTCGGTGGCCTGAGTTGGGCTTTGCGTTGTCTAATTCTAGTCAAACTGGTTTCGAACCCACAAATAACCACTGGGAATGCCGGGGCCGCCGTGGCAGAAGACAAGGCAGCGAGCTAACCACTGAGCCAACGGGGCACGGCACTATCCAACTTACCAGTGCCATAATGGTACCCCTCATGCATGTCTTCCGCCGATGGGGTTGGGTATGGGTGGTCTGGTGCCGGCCGGGGGTCTGAGTCCGAATTCTGGGGTTGCTGGTAGGATACTAAAACGGTCAAAAATAGCAATTTTCGGTTAAAGGTCACAAAAAATCGCAAATTTGGGTTCTGATACAGTTAAAGTGCTGTTTTACAGTAGATTTAGCAATTTAGTGTCCGAAATTATAAAAAATGCTAAATTTGCTGAAAAAATCACTTGCCAAGAGGGGGTCTGAAAAATACATCTGGGGGCCGAAGTCGAGTGGTGATAACCCCCAGATCCTCTTGATGCCGTTACTATGTATAAAGTGCCTGGCTGTTACATGTATGGATTTAGGAAAGCTGCTCTCAGATGGTGAAACGTGGGTGCCAGTCAAGAGTCGACCTGGCAAGCGCAGTTAGGGCTTCAAGCAACTCACTGTAATCTTATTCAGATAGCCTGAAATTGTACGATTGACACAGCACTGGCTTTGCGTTGATTAAATTATTGCTTACTTTCGCGTTTATACTCCTGACACTTCGGCTTCCAATCGTGCAGCCAAATCAATGGAGAATAAAGTGACTTTTTTCATCTCGGTTTGCAGATTTTTTAATGCTGTATCGGTGCGCAAGGTCTGTACATACCGGAAATCCCGATGGCGCTACTAAGCACAGGTGTCGTTGTCATACATGTGCATGGGGGGTGCCCAGGGGGGGACAGGGGGGGGACGAAAATTAAAATCTACCAAACGTTGCTAGAGGCTGCTAGAAAGCCTCCAGATGCGTTTTTAAGCCGTAGAAATCAATTTTGGCAACTACGCAACTACGCACCCTTCCTCCAGGCAACTACGCACCAAACCCGAAATTTTTTCAAATTTTCCTGCAAAATTTCGATTTTTTGGCAATGTTTCTATCAGAAAAGTGGTTTTTTGGCATTTTTTTGTCGAAAATTTGATTTTTACGCAAATTTTTTAATTTAAACCGAAAATTTCGTATTTTCAGACAAAATTTTGGACAAACATTCAAATTTCCCGCCAAAATTTGAATTTCCCACCGAAAATTTGCACCTATATCCAGGCAACTACGCACGGAGACCTGGCCGTCCCTCCCTGAGCCGCCGACCATGCACATGTATGGTCGTTGTGGTAGCTACTTGCTGCCTGACTTAATCTAGATGGTGCATTCTATTCTCGATTTAATAACCATTGCGTTCCAATAGTAGCACAGTATCACATAGACATCAAACAGTTAGGCATTTCTCAGGATCATGCTATATATCAACTGTTCAACTTGAACATGGCATAACTCAAGTGAGGTCTCAGGTACCAGTACCATCAGGAGAAATGGCTGACTGTCAAAAGACCGCAGTAAAGCACCTTCCCTGAATCCGAATAAAATTGATTAAAACCGGGACAACAATAGAACAGACAAAACATCGACTCGCGATTTGGAGGGTAGATTCGATGAGGCACTGCCTAATAGAGTAGGAATGTCTATAGATTTAGCTTTCGATCGGCGCCGTGCCTACTGAAATAATGTCAGCGGCGCCGTAATTTTCGTATCCGTCGACTGCAGATATTTCGGGGTAGGGCTCTTTCTCTTCTTGAGGTTCCGATCCTCGATACAGCACGTAATGTTGAAATATGAAGAGCAAATCGAACAAAATGCTGAACATGCCTAGGCCAAATTTGGTCAAATCACCGAAGATATCCACCCAGGCGTCTGTAAAAGGCACACAGAGTAGGTGTTGGTAGCTGCTAAACGTACTTTCATTGTAGGCTTTGAGTAACATTTGCACGATACTCATCACGCCACCAGTGAAGTCAAGCAGTACATTTCCAATGCTCCAACCGATTGTACTCTTGCGGCGGTAATTCATGAAAGCCTAAAACGAAGCTCAAAGATAGTTGACAGAGACAAAGAACGGAACCGCCATGTACCTGCGGAACGTATTTAATCAAAGTCACAGCCAACTTCACGTAGGATAAGTAATTTATAAAGTCCAACCACTGGATCAGAGTGGCCAGACCTATGACAAGAGCTATCAGGATCGACAACCACATGGCTGACAGGATTAACCAGCACACACGCGACACACGTTGCCGGCCCCGCTAAAATGCCACGGTCAGCATCACATGGCCAACCTACTGATTACCTCGTAAATAATGCATTGGAATATGGTGAAAGCACACAAAATAACGGCATGAACGGCGAAGAAAACGTCATTTAGTAAGACTGGGTTGCTGTGCGTATTGTACTTGTGTTTGAACTGATCCTGAAACACCGAACCCATACAGTTTAGCTGAGCCCTTCTTTATGTTCTCCCAGACAAACCTGAATTACAGGACTCCAGTATAAGACAACGTTGTAGACAGAGTAACACAGGAAGCCGGTGATATTGAGAGCCAGAAAATCAAAGTTCAAGCCCCTCACGCTGAAACAGAGTTCTCACCATACAGACAGCTATTAGTCTTCTCGTCATATGGCACTGTATTAACTTCATGAGATGGGCAAAGGGGGCCGAGGGGCTTTACCCAACCAGACGCTGACCTACCCCTTGCTGATCGCCGCTACCACCCCCTCAGGAATTTTGGGAAGAATTTTTTACAGAAAATTATGTAGAAAATAGTATGGACAGATTAGGTATAAATATGCTCAGAATACCTATTTTAACGAAAAATAAGCCAAAAAGAAAAACCTTCATTTTAGTTAAAAAACGATCCGACTTTTTGGCTTACCATCCGCTCCCTCAGAATTTGAAAATTTACCACCCCTCAGCCGAAGTGCTAGCCCATATCTGGCACCGAATTACCTCAATGGTTTAAAGGGAATTGAATCGGTCACCTGGCTAATTCAAGGGAAATTTAAAGACGGTGAGGTCCAAAAATAAGCTACTAGAAGGGAGGCAACTGTGTACTGCGTGAGACCTCTGTCTGTTCTCTTATTCAGAAAGTACAGACCTTTTCCTTCTGAAATTGAGCCAGCACTGAGGGTAAAACGAAATGCTCCAAGCAAAGAAATAGATCCACCCAACCACAATAATGATTGTGTTCAACGGAATGCTGTTGACCACTTTAAACTGCGCAATCACTTCCTTCGTTCTGCAAGGTATCAATCGACGCTTTAGAAGAAAACTGCGTTCCACTGCCTACTTGAAAGGACAAGTCTTTAACGGGTCACCTTCGACCGACTGACAAGACAAGGATCCGTTCATCAAATCAAACCCAGAGACTACGTGTTTGCCCACCACCCTAACTTGCTGGGTTTGACTGGAGTTGTCGACAAGCCACCAAACAGGTCGAAACCTGACTGGGTCACTGCTGGTATTGAATGTCATGTTGACCGGCTCGTTCAGATCGCTACTGCAATAATATTACTGTAGCTCTCAAATGCCACACACATTCTTAAATGCATCAGACTAATGATAAGTCAATACACTAATGATGATAAGTAAGACAAAGGTTAACTATTAGTCACCTGAGCTCGAAGCTAATGTTCTTATCTCGTTTTCCTACTTGTACAACAATCACGTCGTCCGGAGATGTGGTCAACCATGGCTCCTCCTTTGACGCAAGCACTGTAAAAGAGCGTCTTTTATACAGATTACTGCAAACACAAGTTAGACCACCTTCGCTTGCAACAGAGAAGCAAACGCAAAAGCCAGCCAACAACCAAAAACTCGTCCAACAGAACCTAAAAGTAACTGAGTTAAAAATACAGAATACTCTTATCATTCAGTAAAGTTGTATTAATACTTTTATAGAAAAAATGACCCAGCGACCTTTCTATAGGGCTACACATTTGAAACGAGGGTAACGGGAGGTCCCCGAAAAAGTCCAAAAATTGCCTATTTTGCCTTAAAAATGCGAAAATTCTCTCCCTCAGCAATTTGGGCCTCTGGACCAAAGTAGTAGACGAGTTCGCGCTCCGGTCTGGAGTAAATCCTATACTGCGCTAAGTTTATTCTGAACAGTAATTTGCGCTACAGAAAAAATGAGCTTTTTCCCTAATTGCGATGAAAATTTGATGACTACAGAATTCTATTCTAGAGTCTTTAGCGACTCTCCAATGATGCTTTTATGACGTTTCTAGTCAAACCGTTCCGGAGAGATGGCCGGTCAAAGTTTGCAAAAATTACGAAAAATTGCGTTTCAAGTTTATTCAATATGTCACAACAGAAAAACAAATCGACAGATCTTGGGAACGGCTTTAGCCAAATCCATCGGTCTGCCTATGTTTGCTTCTTTTTCGTGAAATTTTCAAAAATACGCCATTTTTTGCAGTTTTTGACCGGCCAAACATGTATCTCCGGAACGGTTTGACCTAGAAACGTAAAAAAGGCATAATTCGACTCCCCCAAAGACTCTAGAATCGAATTCTGCAGCCAACTCATTTTCATCGCAATTAGGTAGGGAAAAGCAAGCACACCTTTTCTGTAGCGCAAATTGGTGTTCAGAGTAAACGTAGCGCAGATTATTAAGGTCCACCACAGACCGGAGCTCGACCTTGTATACAACTTAACTAGGGTTTCCTCTACCACTCCAAATATGCAGCGCCATCATGCCGTACCCGGCACCTTCGGACAGCGTAAGAAGAATAGGTAGAGTATAAATAAGTTTTCCTACCTACCTGCTGGTGGTGGTGTTGTTAGCAGCGCCTGACTTGTTCTTTCCTCTTTCTGTGCACACTGCAATCAGAAACGGCCGAATCCGACGTAGCACCATTTTGTTAGCGGGTCGGTCTGGCCGTTCCAGTCTATTCTGATAGTCTTATTATATAGACAAGTGCTTAGTCAGCTAACGGTGACTGGCTGGTGAAAAAGCCCGAAATCAGCCTTTCTGTGGCATTTGATAGCACGCGTCGTCTCAACGCCCCTGAGCGGGCGCGCATTCGCAGGCAGCCCGCGGCGCAGCACAGGGCAGCACGGATTTAAGCGGCAAATTCAAACGAGCGCCCGCAGCCGACTAAGCGCGAAGCCTTGCAACATGTGCCAGAGTCAGCCAGCCAACCCACGCAATCAAATCAATCAATAATAGGTCCACTTTTTGTGCGTGCTCGCCTTGTTCCGTCCCTAACACTTAAAGACCTATTCATAATCGTATCGAAAAACGTCGACCGGCGAGTGTTGATGCGAGTCTGATCGCGTAGGGCCGTCTCCAGGTCGATCCCCCGTCACATCGAATTGAAGCCGTGTTGATAAAATGCACGGCAGCGTTCATGCAATTTTCGAAAGCAGCCTCACTGGGGACACGATGGCGCATCAGGATTTGAACTTTAAAAATGTTTAACCAAAACTCCAAAACCTTTCTTAGGCACCTCAACCTGCCTTCCGGCCGCTATCTCCACTGTTCTACGTACTAAAAAGGAACAAAACGAAACGTAGCCACAACAGGAACAAGTCAGAGTGTGTCCATATAGCTCTCTTGATGTCATACTACAATACGTTTCAGCTACATTATTCCACTGCTGTATTGCCGCATGTAGGTCAGCGAACCGGCTATGGCGTGAATGACTGTATTCAATTTGTTGAGCCACTGCATTACTCACGACACAACATTTGCACACTAGTAGTAGAGACCTGCGCGGCCGCCTTTGGCCCGGCCCCGGAAAGCTAAAATCCCCCAAAATTCATGCAAAATCGCTTGAGCCAGTACTACAGTACAATAGAAGCATTTCTAACAATGCACCAAAGCTTAATGATAATCCAGAATCAAGAATTCTACCTTTTTTATTGCACTCTACACAGCTTTTTCCTTCACCCTCGGCCCGGCTTAAATTCTCTGCCGGGAGGCCCGTGCCGGTCTCTAACTAGTAGCGACCGATGTGCGACCAGAATCAGCACCGTTTGCATACACATAATAAACGAACAAATACGTACAGTAGCAGTTAAGTCAGGAAAGTTTTATCTATTCGGCGAGCACTACGTGTTGACAACAGCACAATCCACTACTGACATCAAAATTGTTCGCACCGAATGAGGCCCAGTCAACTCGCAAAGGCAAGCCAAGGCGTGGAACAGATTGCTCTGTAGCTGAACTCCATTTATGTGATGAAACTTCGACCGCATCCAACGTCACCACCCTGCATAGAACGAGAAAGATACATGGTTGCTACAGCAAGCCGAACGAAAGAAAACGAAAATGGCATGAACTAATCACAGCCACCAGCATAATTGCGCCTGCAAAAGACGTACAATATGTGCATCTAACAGTCAGAGAAATAACAACTTATAGGTGTGGTACCACCACTAGAGAGTTTTTAACAGGCACAATGTATGGGCATACGAAGTGTGTAATGCAAACCTTGTTCGCACGGTTTTTTAGCACACCGGAGATGCCAGATAGCACAAAAAGAGTCTGGATGGGTCATGTGGTCCCGGCGAAGTTTACCGCAAATTTGCCACACAAATATGTGCTGGTAGCCTGAACCAAACCCTAAGCCCAAAGTGAGAGCATAAAAAAAGCCAAAGAATGGCAGAATCAGTTTCTGCTAGTATGATGACAGTATATTCGGTTCGCTCGTTCGGCAGGCGTATTTAAGATGCATTTTGCGAGAAAGTCAGCTTTGGTGCCGAAGAGAGGGGGCAAGCAGGGTCATCTCACGGATCTGGCTGATATTAATATCTGTTAAAATAGAGCACAGTCGAAGACCAACGGTGCATGCCCGGCAACCAGCAACCCCCTGGAACCGGAGCTACACCCCCTCAAAGTTGGGTCGGCAGCAATTTTTGGGCTCATTTTCACGTGTCTGACAGTCTCCATTCAAACGATCACCCTTCATTCATTTCTTAAGCTATGATCCCAACTCGCATATGGTTTTGTAGCTGCTCCAATGGACTTTCATTTTCTGGTACTCCCGTTTCCAGATCATAGCTGGTTAGCGAGACATTCTCCAAAAACTACGAAATTTCCGCAAAATGCCACTCCGTTTTTTTACGAAAAATCTTTATAACTTTTTATGCAAAGGCCCTGCCAAGCTAATGTTTTAACAAAAGCTAGGCATGAGTTGGCCAAACAAAATGAGCGCACTAAAGTGTGCTGTTTAGGGGGGTATGGGGGGTGTTTGGCCTCTCAAAGGTGTTCGAAAAAAATTTTTCTTTTTGGGCTTTTCTCGGAAAATAATCCTAACTCAGATTCTGCAAGAACAGCATTTCTTTGCCGGTCCCTTACCTTTAGCTCTCAGCTTTGACCGTGCGGTAATCTGAAATTCTGCGGCGAGCTCATCACTTCTTGTTCTATATGTAGCACCGAGTAAGTCCGTCTCGCTTGGTGTGTAGAAGGAAGAGAGAAGAAAAGAGCGCTCGAATAGTGACATTGCACTGTATTGGTCGGCTGGCAGACAAAAGTTGCGTGGGCACAGCAAGCAAACGGTGAGCGGGTAGGTCTCAACGGCGCGTGGACAAAAGAAAGGTGTAGCAAAGCAGGCAAGGCAGCAAGCAATCAGCACAGCACAGCAGAGGTGCGGCGGTCGGCCGCGCAAGCTGTTTTGAATTTTCCGCTCGAATCTGTGCTGCCCTGTGCTGCGCTGCGGGCTGCCTGCGAATGCGCGCCCGCTCAGGGGCGTTGAGACGACACGTGCCATTTGATAGAAGCGGTACGGTAACCGAGGCCATACGTACTGCCTGCCTAACAACAGCGGCAACTACAAACTTACGTGTAACGCAACCGTATTTTGAAGACACCCAGTTATAAAGCGCACAAGGACCAAACCACCAATCCACTAATAATCGAAGTACACATTTAATTACGCAAAATCCAAACGATGTGCAAACGAATTAAGTTGGTTAGAAACGGTGCATGTTCCCTCTCTTAGACTCACTCCACTCGTGTACATATAACTTGCGATAAAATGTTCTCACAGACTACTGAACTATCTCTTCACTGTGAGTGAACAGCAGAACACACAAGTACGCGTAAACAAACTTCATCCACGACGCAGCACACAAGTGCCAGTGGCGTACCCAGGGGGGTTTAGGTGTGTATATCCCCCTTTGCGGTGGAGGTAGGGAGGTAAAATTAAACAAAAATAAGATAAATGAATTAAAACTGTCTATTTTACGCTCAGAATACCTTTTAAATGCGTTTCCGAAGGCTAAATTTTCAAAAACTTTTCACCCTGGTCGGGCAAAAGCCCAACCAACCAGGCCACTTTAAACTAATAAACCTTGTAATTTCTGTTAATTTTAAGCGCAGAATGCTTTTTAAACACGTTTTTGCGAAATTTTCTCGCCCTTGTTGGGCAGCGGCCCAACCAGGCTACTTCAAAATTTTACGCCCCTTTGCAAAATCCTGGGTACGCCACTGCAGCACACCAATCAATCAGACATACTGTAGACGTTGTGTTGTATCAATCAGACGCAGAGGAATTTGGCTGTTCAGAATGAGCTGAAAGCGACTTAACAGACAAAAGCGAAGTTTTGCGAGTCGGCTGGCCCATCAAATCGTAGCCAGACTTAACAGACAACAGTGACATTTTGCGAGTGGGACACAGCTGACCACTCCAGGCCTGCAGCAAGATCTTCTCGTGCTCCTCGAACGTCATATGATGGCTGTCGGTGACAACCGGCTGCTCCAACGGCTGCGAGCTAGCTGCTTCTTCAGTTTGTTCTGTAAAGTCCGTCTGCACAGTCGGCACCAGCCCAGCATTGCGCACCGAACTTCGCAGCGTTTTCAGCAGCACTTGTGAAGCGCGGAAACAGAGCAGCGGATGCACCACTGCGTGCATTAGTATTACCATGCACTGACAGTTTACGATGAGCACAGCGAACGGACGGAACTGGAACCGGTAGCTGTGGATCAAAAGCGCCACCGGCACCACCAGACAGTGCACTGCGCCGTGTAAGAGCACGGACGGAAAGAGCATCTGTGTGATTTCGAGATTCCGACGGATCTGATAACGCGAGCGCAACGTGCTCTTGGCTTGGTTCACTGCCAACACACTCAGAGTCTGTCGGTTGTATCGAAAGATGTAGTAATAGAGTGCCAACGCCATTGCGTCTCCTGCCAGAGTGGTCGTGGCCACGAAGTAAAGCATCCAGTCGCTTGTGACAAAAAGCGCCAGTGCGCAGTAAAATATCGGTTCCAGGTGTCTAAAAAGCAAGTTTACTTTAACGGTATACTGTAGCGCTTCACAATCAAATTGCAAATTCGATTGGCTATCAATTGAAACAGCGAAATTTGCATGCATCCCAAAACGGTCGTAAAGGGAAGCTGTCAAGTGTTTGGTCATAAATTTGCATAAAGCAAATAGAATTGGTACCTGCTGTTTAGCACACTGATTACACAGATGGCTGCAGCGACCAGCCACAAGACAGCAGCCAAAAACTTTCCCAATTGGTGTCTGGCGTTGGTCCATTTGGTGGCGGCCAGTCGTTCCAGTCCCAACCCGACCACCGAATAGAACTGCACTAACAAGCCCAGACTGAGCGGCATCTCCTGAAGGGCGCAGTTGAGTGCGTTGGACGGTTCGTTCCAAATGTCCGGAGCAAGCACCACATTGATCAAAGCCCAGACCACAAAGTAGAGGCAAAACAGGACCGACGCCAGACTGATGCTGGCCAGATAAAACCTCACATTGACGTGAATGAGAACGGTGCGCGACAGTGCGCAGAGCAGCAACACGTTGCCGACTATTCCGATCACACTCTGAATGAAGATTGCGGCCAGGGTGAGCATGTAAGGCAGAAAGATCCATCTGGAGTAGAGCTGGCGAGTGGAGGCGTTGTAGTAGAGCGAAGGCCAGGTAGCGTTCAGCGACATGTTGTTGTTGGTTCAGCAGCGGCAAACGATCATCGGTCGACAATAAAATGCAACTGCCATAAGCATCAGCAGCAGCCGCTTCGATTGGAAGGCTGTAATCCCGGCGGGCGGCGCAATAAAACGCGGTGGCGAGGCTGTCGCGATTTTTTCAGCGCTTCTTTGGAATGCATCGCAGATCACTCGCAACAATCAGCGCCGTGCCTGCGGCGTCGAATAGAACGACCGGCCGCCTCTAATTGAATGCTAAAATGCACCAGTTTCTTGGGAAAACCACCGACGCAAATTGAAGGATCAACCCGCACAAAGGCTAATCTACTTGCAAAGTGTAATCGAGTCACGAACAGCTCAAATTCAGCTTTGTCCAGTCCAGTAGACCTCTAACACACGTTGGCCTGCCGCTTGGCTTGGCCGAATATCCTAACCATTCAATAAGTGGTTATTTTCTGACTATTTTACGACCTGCCATTATTAGCGGTACGAATCCAGTAATAGTGCGCCGGTATAACAGGTGAATGCATGCACATACGTATATGGGCGATAGGCCCTTGCGGGCCCCCCTCGGACGCCAAATAAGCCCTCGTCGAAAATGTCGACAATTTTATAGAGATTTGGCTACTTTTTTTGGAAATCAACCTACTGCCCCTCCCTGACAACTATGTATGAGCGTGCACTGTGCATAGTGAAGGGAAACCCGGTAGTAAGGCAAGCTCAGCAATTGGTTTGTACGTGAGTGCGTGGAAGCGACACCTATTGACGGCAGCCATAAGTGGCTGTTCGGGATAATAATGGTGCTATTACACGTTGTCTTCGGTAGGCCAAATTCAATAAACGCTCAGCACAGGGCTTACAAATTCCACCTAAACGGCTGGGCCTCTCAATACAGCTTGCAGAGCGCTGCCTAAATCAGACAACCTAGTCTGCTTGCTAATTTTAACCACGCAGCCTGACAATGGCAGCACGGCCAACTACACTCCATTTCACATGAACAAGCACGCGCAATCAATCACTACACTCCTCAACCATACGTACAGTACAGAGCGATTGCGATCTGTACAGATGGTTGACATGCAAACCCTGTCAGCCGATTAACAGTGAGCTTTTTCCACATACAGTGTGGCACCGACCGCTACTTAACCGGCTTGGAATTTTGGAAAACCTCCGTGGGCGAAACCGGTAGTAAGCCAAGAACGGTCACCTGGCAAGAACAACCTAAGCGCGATCGAGGCCCCAAGCTGTGGAACCAGTACCGTATACACACATACATGGCGTCACGAAGTTATGGTACTGATATCACTTAGTATCACCATATTTGGGACTCTTATCTGAGCACTTCGCTTCATACCATGTAACACGTGATTCATCCTCCGATGGGAGGGGGTTGGGCTGCGGCGCCGGCCAGGGGGTTAGATATTAAAAACCCTCAAAATCGCAATTTTCGGCTAAAATTAGGGAAAAATCGGCAATTTGGGCTGAAATACTAATAGGCGCTGCTTTGTAGGCGATCTTAGTAATTTTAGGGCCTGGAATATCAAAAAATTTTAAAATTTGCCAAAAAAATTACCTGCAAGGAAATTGGAGGGGTCGAAAAAATCGTCTCGGGGGATACCCCATGTCCTGGCGCTATGATTGTGATCTGTATCGGATCGATCGGGCCACCGTGGCAGTACCAGACATGGGCAAAGGGAGGGGGCTGAGGGGGGTTGGCCCCCCATCAGGCTCTGATCTACCCGCCATCAGCCGGCCGCTACCCCCATCAGGAATTTTTGGGAAGAATTTTGTATAGAAAATTATGATAAAAATATGCCTGGAATAGGCGTAAATGAGCCTAGAATAGCTAATTTTAACTTATTTTAATGAAAAATAAGCCAAAAAACCTGATTTTCCCCAAAAATCGGACTTTTTGGCTTACCACCCCCTCAGCCCCCCATCAGGCGCTCCTACCCCTCATCAGCCCCCCCTCAGGAATTGAAAATTCTACCCCCCCATCAGCCGAAATGCTAGCCCATGTCTGGGCAGTACCAGCAGTATGGTACAGCACAGAGATATGCCGGCTAGTGACATGAATTTCTGGATCAAGATTTTAACCTTTTCGCATTTTGACATTTGGATTTTCGGATATTCCGGATTTTTCAAAACCGTGTGTTGGATAACATAAATACGTTCTCGGTCGGATCATATTTAACAAGTTACTTTCAGCGGAAATTTAACTATTCGAACGACGAAAGATTGACTTTCAAGATAAAACCCATCCACTGTTACAGCTTTATACAGCAGTACCGGTGTGGGATGGGATCCGAAGTAGTTTCTGTGGCAATCAAGTTTAAAATTTTTAATAGACGTAACTACGAATTAAAAAATATTGAGCAGTAGGAATATACATCTGCGAGGAAAATTGTATTACATTTTTTATTTTCAGATGATATCTGACAAACAAATGCATAAGAATCATGTATTTCCTTCAAAATTTAGCTAATTTTCCTGTTTGCTAAACACCAAAAATGCCAAATTTTGGGCATTTTCTCTGCATAACCTATTTTCGTATTTTTTCAGATATATTTGACCCATTCTCGGATATATCCTCGTTTTTTCGGGTAATCCAGAAATTCGTCTCCCTAACGCCGGGCCAGGCAGGCCAGACTTTCTAAAGAAAAGAACTGTTAATAATGCAGAGAGCATTTTTTGTGTATTGACTTTTGATTTCATATAGTTAAGAATGAATTGTGTTTTTATGGTTATTTTCTAACACTTCGACAAGACAAATTAATAGCTTTTCGATTGGTTTTCTTTGACTTTGTTAAAAAATAACGGGATACCAGAAAAACATAAAACTCACTCTGAATAAAAATAATAAAAAAGAGCCAAATGTAAATTTGAGTCAGGCTATTTTTCTTACCCACGGATTGGGCCCAATTTCGATTGCATCCTACTACAGCACTTACCGTGCCAAAACGTGTATAACATAGAAATCCAGACAGGTACCATTATATCGTCGAGAAATGACTGACTGTTACGAGTGCTATCGAAACGATACGATGTGAGGGGGGCCGAAGTGGTACGATCAGGCGTTGTGGCCCATTTCACACCCCCGTACAAGTCCCATCAGCCTATCGTCAGAAAAGGGCGCGCAGTGCGGCTACGAAAAAACCGATGAGGCAAAAACTAAAGGCCAGTAGGAAGGTAAAAGGACGCAGTTACAGTAGGTAAAGAAAGCGCGGTGGCGTTAAACGTGCGAGGAGAGCGGAAGGAAACGCTTTTCAAGCCTGCCATCAATCACTTCTAATCGTCGAAAGCTTAGGAGACCCGAAAATTTCATTCTATTCTTGCCAATCGCATTTGCAGTATAATCAGATGAAGCAATCACGCTTAGGCGGCGCACCGATCAATTTCATACACGCTTTTCTAGCCTAAAACGACGACGTTTTAGAAGCGAGGCGGCGGCCGAATTTTTTGGCGCCAACGCGTGGCTTTGACTTGGCGCTCTTCTTCTTGCTCGCCACCGCACCGCGCAGACCCGGTGGCAGCAGCGAGTTGTTGGGATCGAAAATGTCCTTCTTAGACGTGGCGCCAGACACATCTGAAAAACAACCATTCGGAGAACAAAATAGCATCATTAGTCACCGCTAAACATGTCCTTGCTCTGCTGCGCGTAGTCGAACGGCTGCACCGAAGATTCCCCACCAGATATCGGCATGTCCGGCTTCAGCTGCCTCTCAAATGTTAGCAGAACAGTTCGACAGCACTACTAAGACCAAACTCTTACCTTTCTCTTTCTTTTGCGCTTAGCAGTCAGCACAGATTCAATATCGGCAGTGGCAGCTGATGAGGAAGGCACAGATTGATCCGAAGTGCCGCTCTGAATGCGAGCAAGAGTGCCAGCGCCAGTCGAAGGATCCTTGTGTGAGTATTTCTGCTTTTTGGCTGGCTCTTGTTGTTTGTCTTCCAGTTTACTGAAACAAAACTAACTTGAGCGTATGTACTGTACACGGAACTGCAGACCGTTTCAACGCGTTCTGTTTTTCCGCTTCCTCTCTGCCCAGCAAAAACTGTTCGTACGGCGAAATCCACTCATCGATTGCGCTGCTCGAAATTTCAGCCTTCGACAGATTGCCGGCTGTGTCATCCAAATCGAAGATTTCAATCGAACAGTGACCGTTGAACTTGCCTATTACTTGGCTAACTAAAAGTGGATAGGATTAACTGACCAGAAACTGGCAATTCCAGAACCATGCTGCAGTCTCTGCCAGAGTGGCATGATCTCTTCGACCTCGCGCGAATGACTGAAATCATGCAGTTGTCTCAGCCAAGCAGTCGACTCCCGCCGTCGGAGTGCTACTGTATCAACGATCTCTTGTTTCTACAAAACTGCCACATTGCTTGTGCAGTACAAGTGCACATAAAACAGTTAGCGATTGACCGGAACCAGAATTCCGATCGATCGCTAAATTAATAACACAGTCAGGTACTTAACGCCGTTTATGGTACCGACACCATAATATAAGGTACCGGTACCTAGGGCAGTGGTACCATATATGGTACCCCCACGTTCGGCGACTGTGGTGGTACCATATATGGTACGGTACCCCTACCCATGGCCATGGGTGCCGGTGCCAAAGGGTACCACTACCATATATGGTACGAAATCTGAACAGAGTGGTACCAAATATGGTACATGTACCGGTACCTTATATGGTACCACCGCAGGCCCCGAACGTGGGGGTACCATAATGGTACCACTAACCTAGGTACTACCGGTACCATAAACGGCGTTAAGTGCCTAACTGTAACAGTCAGGAGTTGCCGGACACAATGCATGTACGTAGGTGGCAAAAAACAAACGGCCAAAAAGTAGCGCTACCTTGGCTAGAAGTGGTTGTTCTCGGGCCGTCATGATCATGCGATGCAATTCATGAATCTCTCTTCGCACCAAGGCCGGCACCGGATTGCAACAGGCCAGAATGCCCTGAGTTTCCCTGAACTCGGTCTCTACAAACAAAACCAACCAACAGTCTACCTACTTGGGGAGCACGTCAGCCATTTGCAGCAACATGTGGTCGGGCAGAACGTAGTTAGGACTTTCATCCTCGGCACGCGCCGTTTTGTCGCGCCACTCCACAAGCGACTGCAACGCACTCAACTGACGGTTGTTGAGACTGTTGACCACGCGCTCGAACAACTTCCGGCCGGACTCAGCAGTGTGCACCGGCTTTTCATAAGACTGAAACAGCAATCAGGGATACAGGTTCAAAGCTCAGTTAGCTAACCTTGAGACAAACGTCGCGTGAAGATGCAAACACCTTGCGTAGTAGAGTTTCCTCTCCCTTGTCCAAGAGTCTATTTCGCAGCAAATCGAAACAGTAAAGAAGGTAATGCGTATCAGAGCGAGCGTATTCTACGTAATCGTCGGGTAGAGGCCTACAGGGCAATTCGTAAATCTACAGTGAGGACGTTGTAAGGCCAAGATATACCGTATTCTCCAGTCAGCTCGCTGGTACTCCTTGCGCAACTGCACATCGCAGAACGTCTGTACTAGAAATTGCAGCGAGAAGCGCGGGAAATTCAAGGCACGCATGGCTTGATAGGTGTCGAAGAGATTGACCAGATAAACCCCGAAATCTCGCTGCAACCACTCAACATCAGAGTCAGCGCCGTGAAAAACCTGTAAACGCAAAGTGCGGCAACAAAGCAATTTTTTGCATAGGTACCTTTACGATACTCGGATCAGTAAACGGTTCATTCAGTAGATGCACGTGCGTCCAGATGGGAAAAGGGTCGATTATGTAGTCTTGATCTCGTGTCGAAATCTGGATCAGGCAAGTCAGGCCCAGAAAGGACCGGTAATCGTGAGCCTGAAAAAGACCCCTACGCTCATAGTAAAATACAAGTACATTAACGGCAGAAAAAAGCACCTCGATGTCAACAGCGAACTCGGTCTGTCCGTTCAGTAAACCGACCAATCCTTCTAACTCTTTCTTTGTGCGAACTATTGAAAGTGTCGTCTCGTCCAACGATTCAGGCTTCTGAAATACGAGCACAAAGTTTTTTCTACTTTGTGCTTGATAATAAATACGTACCCTTTCTTCTGCTCTAATCAGTGAGGCTGCAGTTGGCTGGAAATGTTCCAGTTCGTACTGATATGGATGACGAACTCTGCAAAATTACAGTTAGACCCCATTTTCCGAGACTGGAAATGCTTTTTTACGAATTGTACTCGGAGCTTTTATTCAATGGCGCTCCACATACAACTACGTACTATTCTCTCCCTTCACTTGACTACATAGTAGACTTACTCAGCAGCATCGCTACCCCAGTTCCTAATCGTTGAGTCCTCGACGTCAATGACGCTCAGGTTTGCTAAAAGCAGCCACGACATTGCAATGACATAAACTACAACAAAAATACTTCTACGCACTTCCAGCTGATTGTCTGCTGTGATGTTTGAACTTGAGTTTGGATACAAACGGTCCGTTGCTGTTGTCAATGCAATTGGCAAACTGTAGCTGCGGCTTGGCAGTGCCTTTGGAATATTTCCGTGGCCCTTGAGATGCGGACAGAGTAGTTTTTGCTTCGCTACTCTTTGATCTCGTAGTTCTGAGAGAGCCAGATGTTTTCTGAAAGAATAATCATCTTCATTTTCTTTCCAGACAACGGGTGAATGGGGTCCAAAAATGGTCGCGAACTGGAAATCGGTAAGCCCACCTTCTTGACCCATTTTTATGCCCCATGTATGCTTGTGTTTTCTGTCTTAGTCACACCTGCACAATCCAACTAGGGGCCTGACGCACCGATCGAGCTGCTACAGTTTCTTCTTTTTTCCGAATTCCTGCCGCCTCATCCAAACAAATACCCTGACAACAAAACACAAATCATTCTGCTTTCCTTCGTGGCAGATTCGAACTGACAATCCGTTCCAACAAAGAATCGTTGGCAAAGATTAGACTGTCTAGCTTGTCCTCATGATCAGCGGTAGCTTCGGCCGAGAAACGAGTTTTGCAACCGGCGTGCTTCAGAACTTTGGTGAGCCTGCAAACCTTCGCTTTGCTGCTGAATAGACGCAAACCACAGCAACCTCACAGAGAAAGTACACGTTGTCGCTCAACTTGCATAAACTGAGCGAACGTAGCAAAACTGCTGTACAGTTCAAAGTTTTCGCCGAGCTTTGGCAACGAGTTGGCATCCTGCGTTGCCACTGCTACCGTACGCAAAACACTCTAAACGGCATACATTTAAAATGCAAGCGTCACAGTGATGAAAACAAACCTGCACGTATTTCTTCATATTAGTGTTAATTGATTCACCACTCTTACCCACTTTGTTCATATCGGTTGACGCCATAATGAGTGACCCTAGACAACAAACACTAAACTAACCAGTTAGCAATTTCTCGACACCGCGCACAATTTCGATCAAAACGTGGCATCACTTGAATTGAACTATTGGAATGAATGTCGAGAAATCACTGACTGCTAAAAGTTGACGATTCGCTCAAATCAATGTAATTAATTTGACAGTAACAACTAAGCAACTTTTGAGCAATACAGATTCAAACTTTATTCCACAACAAAGAAGACAAACAAAAACGTTTTGTTGGTCGACAGACAGGCGTACGGTTAAAACAGAGAAACTCCTTATCACAGAGTCAGTTCCAGCTCACCAGAAAAACGTGTAGAACTAGTCAGATGATCATTCCTGAGATTGCAGTCAATTGGTCTTCACAGCACTTGCTTGGCTGCTGCGTGTCCGACGTAAAACACAGCGCCCACCATGTTGATCATCGCAGCCAACACGAACACCGGCCACCAGCGTCCGCTCGACTCCACCACGAACTCTGCCGTCAGCGGTCCCACCACCAGACCAGGAAACGTGGCCTGCACAAACAATTAGCTGCGGCCCCACCAACTGAATGCAAACAAACAGTCCACTTACGATTGTATTCGAAATCGCAAAGGTAATGCCTGCGTATTTCGGACACACATCAACGTGATTGCTCAGATGACCAGCAGAGTTGAGCGCCAACAAACCCATACTTAGAGAAATCAGACTAAAACATAACCTTGTCGTCTTTTTGCAGTGCAGACACCTCCTTTGCCTCCATGCAAGCAAGCAAGCCTCCAAGCAGCTTGAAGAGGCTTGCCCAACCAGGGCGAGAAATTTTCGAAAAATTAGCCTTAAAACGCAGTTAAAACGCATTCTGAGCATAAAATAGACAGGTACAGTTCATAATTTATTCGTTTCTCTTATTTTTGGCAAATTTTTCCTTCCTACTTCCACCACAACGGGGTGTACTACCTCTACACCCCAGGGTACGCTACTGCACACCACCCACCGAAAAAAATGGCCGCGACCAACAAATTTTTATTTTTGTGACCCGAAATAAACATATTTTCTTAACTATGTGATGTAAACACCTAAGCGATGTTTGCTAGAAGAACCAGTAAAGCAGATATAAACTACTAATTCTTTACTACTAGCAAGCAAAGACTAGAAGCTAAAGAGAGCAAACCACAGCCGCTACAGAAGTTGAACCAAAGCACAAACTTACATCACAGCAGAGTAGAGATGCGTGACGATACTAAAGCCAAACAAGAGAATGGCCGGTCCGATCAGTCCAGCACAGGTGCACAGTTTTCGGACGTGGATTAACGACATTCTGTGACGATTGACTAAACCGTCGGCCAAGTGGCCCACACCTACAGCAACAAAATCAGCTGTTTGTGGTAGAAGGAAACAAATACCTATACTACAGAGACTGTTGAATACATAAGGCAGACAGGCCAAACTCAGATCGGTGGGATTTGCGCGCAAAGTCATGTGGAGATAGGTCGGCAGCCAATGCATAATCACATAAGAAGTCCAGTTCATGCAAAAATGTGCCACATAAATAGCCAACAACGGCGTTATCATGAAAAAGGAGCGCCACTGACGTAACGGATTTGGTGCCTTAAAAGACAATTTTTTATAGAGCTCTCAAAAGTGAGTTTGAGACCTGTTTGCAAAGCAGCACTGTGTCACTTCCCAGTGGGGCAATGTCACCCCAAGCGCGAATCCAAACGAGGCACCATATGAAACCCATACCTCCAAACAGAACGAACGGAAACTGCCACGCAAAATGAGGCGAAATCTGCAATAAACACAACCACCGTACAGACTGCCTGTCGTGAGGAGGTCTCCAAAACCGATTGAACCCCGCCCGCAGCCGTTGTTCCAGCCCCGCCCTTCCGAGTTTTCGATAGAACTTTTTTGTCAATTATTTTACAACTGCATCAAGTTAAATGCTACAACGGACTGCAACTTAGTTTATTTTTAGACGTTTTGATCCAAAATGGCATTTTGCGTCACTTTAGTACTGAAACATCTGAGGACTGAAGTGACAACGAGCATACGTGTAACAGGGGGTGTAGGGGTCTGCCCCAACCCCCGATTTTTCTGGCAAGTAATTTTTTGAGCAATTTTTTCCATTCTTTACAGTTTCAGACACAAAAAATTTCCAAAACCGCCTGCAAAACAAAACTTTCTAGCTGTATTTCAGCCCAAAGTAGCTATTTTTGGCGATTTTTAGCCAAAAATTGCGATTTTTCGATTTTTGAGCGTTTTTTAGTGCCCAAGCCCCCTCCCAAAATTTTGGCTCAGACCCCCAAGGTCTCTCCCCCTTCGGCTGATGACCTGTTACATGTATGACAAGGAGAAATGCCTTACTGCGCAACGAACCAGTAAAGATAGCGAGAAAACTGAACTGACCACAGCAGCTACTGTTTGTCCGATTGATCCGAACGCTGCCAAGTAGCTGAAAGCGCGAGAGCGGTGTTCTGCAGGCACTGTTTCGGCGAAGATATGGTAGATAGTCGGAACACCTACATACTGAGACTGTTAATAATCAATTGGCACTACAGTAAAGAACAGCGTACCTAGTCCTTCTCCCAGACCCAAAATAACTCTGGTAAATATGAGCAAATGCAGGGAAGACGCCACCAAAGGTGTTAGCAAGGTGCTAAGCGACCACATAAACGCCACGAACAGAAGCAGACGCTTGCTGCCAAATTGCGCGCCAGCACGCTGCCCACCACCTGCAACACCTCAGCTCCGACCAACCGGAACAACCGCTCCAACATACTTGACTGCTGATGTATCCGGCTGGAAAAGCACTAAGGATCCATCCTTGCTGATGCAACGAGTACTTGAACTCGCGGGCCAAACCAACAATCGCCACTGGCATGATGACTCGATCGGCGGCATTGATGAAATTGGCCAGCGAACAAAGAGCCACCACTTTGGATGGCATTCGCAGTGAATCGACCACAGTCAACGGCAGCATCTCACTCACACTACCGGCATGACTACTGTACTCAAACCAACATATTTATGACAGTCAGAAAGTTCTCAACACGCATTTTGCCGGCATCAGACCGGTAGAACACCCTGACAATAGACATAAAAAGCCAATGTAGCGACGGCTGGCTACTCGACCAACTAAATCAATAAACAGAGTTACACAAATCAAAACTTTACTGGATCAGATTAAACCAAGCAGAAGACTAATAAAAAATCCTCTCTAAGACATTGTAGCGCCCGTAAGTACAGTACTTCTGGGAGAGAAAGGGCACGTAGAAGGCGCGAAGCAGTCGGTGCGAGTGTGCCGACAATAAGAATTTCTCGCTGTGGACTACCTTCCAAACGTCGGTCATGGCGCTGTAATTAGGCTCAAGATTAGTGGAGTCCGGGGTCTCGAGATCGACCAAATAGTCACACTCCACCACCTCCACGTATCTGGAGCTGTCCTCCCGATTGAGATCGTTCATTCCGCTCGGAATCAGTCGTGTCACTTCGGGCATCGGCAGTTCTTCAAAGTGCTTAGGCAGTAAACCTCTGAACTCGGACTTTATAAACTCCATCTGCAATTGTGTGGTGCCGTTCAGGCTGGTTGGGAGGAAAAAGGAGCTGGGGAAGCGATACCACTCCTTGCCCGTACAGACACTCAACTTCGGCACGCGGTCAAACTGTCCGGCTTTGTAGCGTTCGACTAGACGTTCACTGAGCGCCATGTAGGAGTCAGTGGGGGCGTGGAAGTTCCTGTACAAGGACACAGTGCGACTAGCGGACAGAAGTGCAAAGAGTAGGACTGTAGTGGCCACGCAGCCGTAGGCCAACGTCAAACGTCTGGGCAGCAATTTAGCCAACAAACGCTCGATGGCATTTAAAGCCACGGCGCCCGAAACGGCCAACAAAGGGTAGACGGGAAACAAAAAGCGTTCTTCCTTGTGAGGCTGACTAAAAAAGATAAGCAGCCAAAGAAACAAAGAGCCGTGTATGTAAGCAAAGGGAGCGAGCTGGTTCCAATCGTCCAGGCGAGAGGTGAATCTGACTGCAACGTAGACCAGCGGCAGAGCGCCGAGACTGAGCGGAAAGACGATGTTCCAATTGAGAAGGCAATTGATCAGGTAGTAACTGAGCGGCTCAGTGCCGTACAGGTTTGGTCCGTGGCCAGAGAATAGGTTGTAGACGATTATGTTAAGCGGCGCCAGCACGCGTTTGCCGTAGAAGAACGAATCGACAGCTATCAAAAGCGCGCAGACCGACACGCCGCTGACGAGTGCGTAGAGCAGAAATCGTAGCGTCCGTCTCGGTCTTTCCACTAACATACTCACCACCACCGGCAGACCCAAAACGGCGGCGAACGGCCAGCCGACCAAGGCACTGACTGCAGTGAGCGCCACGGAGGCAAAGTTCCATCCGTGCAACCAAGAAGCCAGTGAGAGCACGTTGAGTGTCATGCTGAACGAGCTGGGCAGGAAGGCACAGGAGGCGATGAACATTCCGGTGGCGCAGGTGCTTAGGAAGGCGAAGTAGCGACCGACAGCGTTGCCCAGTCGCTGACAGAGCGCCTGGTAGAGCAACAGCTCGGCCAGCGCCTCGACGAAGCCCAGAAAACAGCGCACGAAAAAGAAGGTGGTCACTTTAGTGTGAGGCAGCAGCTTCTGGAACGGCAGTACTGGCAACGCGTGCAGAAGCACGTAGGCGTACGACCTGCAACTGATTATGCTACAATGATTCTGCCCCAATTTTAAATGAAACAAAATTTTAATAAAACGTTCCAATGCCTGTATGGTCGAAATCGGAATTCCAAAGGTTAAAGAGTACCTTATTGCATAAATAGGCGAGTATTCCCAAGTTTGAAAACCGGAACCGTAAAGGAGCAGGTGAAACGGTTCCCAGTAGTTGTAGACTTCGTCACAGTCGGAAATCGGACTCCAAATACCGGCTGACATGCGCAATGAGACGAGTATTTTGAAGACGGTCGATTTGTTGGGCGTCCAGTCGCTGTCATTCGATGAGCCGAGCAAGAGTTTTGGTTGCGGTTCGGAGCGCCGTTTCTCTGCCAGTCGCTCCTCTTCTTGCGAATCGGAACCAAACGAAATTGTACGACTGGTGTGCGGCCGATTGCCGCGGGTCCGATTATTGGAACGACGAATCAATGAAAAGTTCTTGGTCATTTCTTCAGTACAAACTAGAACAAGTCAGCAAACTTATACGTCATCCAACCATTGTAAAAAATGCTTAAGATCAAAAATTTTTGCTTCTTCAAATTACAATTTTTTGAAAAATCGTCTTAAAGGGGTCCAGCATGCTAGTACAGGTACTTACGACAAATTTTCCACTCTTACACCTCAAATCAGTTAAAAAAGCTGCTCGAAAAGGCGAATACAAGCCTAAACACTAGAGTGCGAACAATACCTAAAAACCCAATACCCCAATACCAATACCTGAGGCCCCCCAATACATGTATGCACGTTAATTTTCCACTTTTTGCCTTAATTTCCATACTGATTTTTCAAAAAAAATTTTTTGAGCCTTCAGAAAAAGCTATTTTAAACGGTTTTTTTAATTTTTGACCATAACAACTGTGCATCCATCCTAATCTTAACAGCAAAAACCACGCAAGTTTAAGTAAACATACCAACTGAATGCGCGTACTTAGAAACGCTTACTAGTAGTAAATCGAATCGCATTTAGCATTCAGTCATGAAAAGGTTCCTACAACTAGCTGAATACAGCAGGTCGATGTAACAGGTCATCAGTCGAAGGGGGACTGGGCCAGCCCGAGGGATGGAGCTCAAAAATCTGAGGGTAGAAGAACTAAATCAAATCCATATACTGAGCTAAAAATGCTCGTATGGGCTCAGATATACAGCTTAAAAATCAATGTTTTACAGG
>JASANB010006083.1:0-34570 GCA_030248155.1 Sabatieria punctata | reverse complement strand
CACCAGTAGCAAATTATCAGCCAGGGGTACCCTTATCACCACAGGGCTCTAGTAAGTAATTTTTATTCACAAAATAAACAGAACAAAATGCCCAAGACTGAGACCAAACAGATAGGGGTGGGGATGGGCCGCTAAATGGCCACTAACATTAGAAAGCGCTAAAATCAACAGGGTGTTCCAAAAAATGACAACAGTTCTCAGCCATCAGTTTCAGCTCAACAACGGTTTTATCGACCAACTCAGCAGATTGACAGCTCTCTTCAGTGGAGCACTGCTTGGAAGATTTTTAGGCTCGTGAACATCTCTACTGAATTCATCGATTGCATCACAAAAAATTTGCTTAAATAGGTCTTGTTGACTTGGATGAGCGGTACACCTTCAAGTGGTGCCATACATGGTACCGCTTCATTATATGGCATCGGTACCCTACATGGTACCGCCTCGTTATATGGTATTGGTGCCATACATTGTACTCATTCGATGAAGGCTTTAGGTGGCTATATGGTACCCCTTCATTCAAATCATAAGGAGACCCATATATGGTGCAGTTTTGATCGAGGTCTCAGGCAGTACCATATCTACTTGCATACTTTATGCATTTTGACAACATTGTCTAATGCTTTATCAGTTCAACTGTGCTTGTTTGTTACCAAGTATTTCCTTCTGCACCCATCATATCATACATGTTACAGATCATCATCACAGATTACATATTACAGACCGAAGGTTCACGTGTCTAAACGCAGCCAGGATAAATAATTTTTGTTTGCACCAAAATTTTAACGAAAATTGTGAATTTGAATATTATATGCTAAACTAAACACTTTGTGTATACATCCTTGCAAACATTCTGAGAACGAACTGTAAGGTATTTTAGCTTATATCAAGCCAATTACAGCCTACTGACATGAGCAACGGTGTTCTCTTAATCTTCAATCATCACATTTTGGACAGTCTCATGCAACCTGCAAACATAAAGCACAAATCGAAAAGCAACTCTAATTAATTTTAGACCTTCTCTCTAAGCTTCCAGCTATGAGCTTCATCTCTGCTGTGATTTCATCAACCAACTCAGCTGAGTGACAGCTCTCTTCAGGTGAGCACTGCAACCAATATAAACCTGTAAACCACAAAGTACTGTACGTATTAGACCTCAGTTGCCAGTTTTAAGACCAGTTCTTGCATTTTCTCAACAAATTGATCAGTTGTCTCACCAACAATCTTCTCCCAAACAGGTAACAGGTCACCCTACAAAGTGGAAGAAGAAGTTGGTGGCTCTGCTGACCCTGGCCAAACCAAGTTAGGTGTGCTACAGGTAGAGAACTAAGAATTGTGCATAATTCTATGTTAAAAATCGGTAAACCACGCTGACTGAGCAAAAATGTAAGTGAGAATCATTCTTTTACTACGTACTCGCAATTTTAGCAATTTTTGCGTCAAAACGTGCAAAAATGGCTCAAAAATTGTTTCCCTGAAAAATAGGATGTGGAGGGGCGAAAGAAATGGACTGGGGAAGTGAGAGTCCAGGGCATCTGACCATAATCAGACAGAGTCAGACCCCCAGACTGGCCTGTTACATGTATATTAGGACCTGTGAGTGATTTGGAGGCTAAAAGACAATAAAAGCACAGTGTTTATAATGTTTCAACAAACTGTGTCCTCCAATCCATTGATGCTGAGTATATCAGATGATTGTGCATCAGCCTCAGAACTGTAATGATGGTTGATCCAGTGATCCAGTAGTTCATACAAGAACATAAACAAGCAGAGAAGAGCAAGAAGAGGCAGAAGAGTGGTGAAGAGAGAGCTGACTGAACTCAGAGACAACAACTGTAGTTTCTGCTGATCAAAATGTTCCATAACCGCACATAAATCATCAGTATGTTGAAATCTCGATTTCAAATATCGTTTGTATATCCGAGCAGGCCTTTCCTAGAAATTGATGTTTTGCACCTACATGAAGATGCTTTATGTAGGTAAGAGTAACCATTTTTCTTTTGGATACTAACAGATCTGAATAATTCGCGCTGTGCTACAATAAAAAATCATGCTAGAACGACGATAGCATGACCGGATGCGATAATTTACACAAACGAGACGGTTCCTCAAGAACCGTGTATAAAACTTTACTAATTTTGTATAGAAAATTATGATAAAAATATGCCTGGATTAGGTGTAAATGAGCTCAGAATAGCTTATTTTAGCTTATTTTAACCAAAAATAAGCCAAAAAACCTTGATTTTAGCCAAAAATCGGACTTTTTGGCTTACCCCCCCCTCAGCCCCCCACAACCGCTCCTACCCCCCCCCCCCCCCTCAGCCCCCCCCCTCAGGAATTGAAAATTCTACCCCCCCCTCAGCCGAAATGCTAGCCCATGTCTGGCCGGAGCCCATAATGTTTTATACCAACTTGTAGAAAAAACATAGCGCTACAATTTGAAATAAAAAGAACGGTCTAGGGCTGGTGCCAGCCGAGTTATACCCCTCGAAATGGGGTCGAAAAAATTTTTTTTCTTCAAAAGTAAAATTTGATGAAAGACTCTCAAAGTAGTCTAAAAGTTACAGAAAAGCCCCCGTTTTCAAGTCCCAACTCTGAATAGCGCACTAGAAATTCGATTTGGAAAATTTGGTCCCATAGTTAATTAGCCAGAAGTTAGATGGTTTGCTCGAAGGGGGTAATGTGTATCCGAATTTTCAATGTGGTCGCGTCTTGGCCATGGGTAGTTTACGCTATCCCGTGTGTCACGGCGGCCCCGGCACCCGTGGAAGCGGTGTGTTTGTGGGTTCGAAACCTGTTGAGGCGATGGGAAGTAGTTGACACAAAGCCCAACCCAGGCCATCGAAAGTCAGCAATGGCAAGTAGATAAATGGGAACCAAACCTTAGCTGTCTTGCACATACCGACAGCAAAAAGGGGAGGGTTGTTGTTAAGGAGGCTGCCGGACCTTGTGTCTCTTCCTGCTCTATAGCAGTTGGCTACTCCTAGCCCGAAAGGACAAAAAGTTACAACAACAACAACAATGTGATTTTTGTGTATGGTAATGTGTATCCGAATTTTCAATGTGCATGAGTACAATCAAGAATGTATAAGGGAAGAATGTTCCACTGTGCGGCCGGCCGCTTGCAGCAGCGTGGCCATGCGCTGCAACAAAATTTCGGGAGGGTGACCGAATTTCGGTCGCCCCGAATTTCGGTCACCCTCCCGAAAAACTCTTAGGCGCCGTATTGCAAGCGAACCCGATTTTGGCCGCTCGTGAGAGTTTTTAACAAATTCAGCAGAGTTCTCTCTGAAATAATAAGCTGATATGCGGCTGAACAATGGATAGAAACATTTATTTATCATACTAGCTCTACTAGGATATACTGATGACAAAACTAACGCATAAAACATACACATACGCAGCCAAAATTTTGCGCATTTTCCTTCCTTGCTTCTTTTCTACTATGATTGACTTTACAAGCATGTAACTCAGATCTAAATATCAGAAAAGGTTATATGTAGCTTTCAACAGATTTAGTAGAACCTTTTTATTAATAAAGATTTACGTCCACTCCGAGAAAAAGAAATCGCTGTTGGAGTATGTCTAAAAAAGACGATGCAAACGAGCCTGTGTGTTTACACAAACTTTCAATTGTATAGCAGTCGGGGATGAGGGGGAAACGGGCGTTAAAAAAGGAGGACGCCTGCCGCTCAAATCGTGCGATACATTTTCTTTGCAGGCGCAAGAAATAAAATGTATTTTTTAGAAGAAACTCATTTTAGGAGGGACGATCACTAGTGGCTGAGTAACAAACAAAATGAAATGTTATTGTTGTATATTTCCCTCAATTTGTTTTAGCTTTCTTGCTTAATCTTCGCTCTCAATAATCGTGATGCGACGATGAGCGGCCACGAGCGGCCAAAATCGGGTTCGCTTGCAATACGGCGCCTAAGAGTTTTTCGGGAGGGTGACCGAAATTCGGTCGCCCTCCCGACGTTCGGGAGGGGGACCGAAATTCGGTCACCCTCCCGAAATTTTGTTGCAGCGCATGGCCACGCTCTGCCAGCGGCCGGCCGCACAGTGGAACATTCTTCCCTTATACATTCTTGGTACAATGTATGTGTATACACATTGAAAAAACAATGTGTATTTTTGTGCATAGTAAATGTGTATGTGTATACACAAACAACAGTAGCTCATACTCCATTCTATACAAATACATCACTTCCTCCTAGCTCCTACAGTCTTTCACTTAACGCCATTTATGTGAATGAAGTGCCTAGTTTACATTGTGCCGATATTTTGCTTACCTGAAACTTTAGCCAGGCTCTATTAAATTCTGCCAAATGATCTGATTTCTTTGAGAAAACAATGTAACTGTTTACAGTTGGCATTTGTGAAGTGGACTTGATCACTGTCAGCTTGCAACGGGACTTCCCGATCATTACTTCTGTTAAAGTAGAGAGAGCTACAAAGTTCCCGCTCATTGTAGAATCTCGAAATGTTTTTGCGTTCAGCGTTTTCACTGGTGGATTGAGCTGTAGAATGGGCAGCAATTTCTCTATCAAAGCATTTGGTTGCAGCTGTGTTAAGAAATCAATTAGCCAAGCTGGGGGTATTTTACTCATCAGACTCAGTTTGCCACTCTGCATCAGCTCCAACATGTGTTCTGTGTTACGGATGAACGGCTGTTTAGTAGTCAACAGTTTGGACAGCAGAAAGGAACTGTACATACCTCCAATGCTTATGGACACAATCGCTATCAATATCTGTCTACTTTTTAGCTTGCTCAGCTGTTTGAAAGAGTCGGTCAGAAAACAAAACACCAAAAACAACAGCAACATAAGCCAAGTAAAAGCGTCAAAGGGTTCAAAAAGTGAAGTCAGAGAACTTTTTGGCTGGTGTCTCCTCCCCACGAATTGCAAAGGTTTAGAAAACACAGGATAACTGAAGTCCAGACACTGGGTTTCCCTAGAAAAATTTGTAAACCTAACAGTTTGAGCAATGGTATCCAGAGTTCCTTCGGTAAGATTGAAGAAGAGACTGTTTGGGTCACTCCAACTTCCATTTTTGCATCTCCCACCAATGTTTCTCTTAAGTACTGAGTTTGATTGTTGATTTGGTAAAATATTGTTTATCGTTGGATTCCTAATGTTACCTCATGGAATTTCACATGCCCACACAGCCATGGATTCAAAATTTCACAGTGGATTCCAATTATCCAATTAAAGAAAACCTATGCTTCTGTCTTGCAAACTGCCAGAAATGGCTTGCCTGTGCCTAATCCGACCTCTTGCTACGACAAAGCGCACTCAGAGCTGGTGCGTATTTGCGACTGGGAACGAGAAATGCGAGAACGTGAGCGGCGCAGCCTAAATCTTGTCATTAACGGACTTTTCACTCGGACCACAGACAGTAAGGACACCCCTCCACTCGTCAACGATCTGTTTTCTGAGCTGTCTATTGACTGCCGGAATATTTTGAACATTCGGACTGTTGGTACGGACATGAATCGTAAGGTTGTGGTGGAATTGAAAGACCAAGTGACTAAACAAGCCGTCATGCAACGAAAAAGAACAGTTCTGTCTGCAAGGCCCCAGTACGCATCTGTCTACATTGGTTGTGATCTGACGCCATGGCAAGCCAAGAAAGCTTTTGACTTGCGGAAGGAATTGCGGCTACGACGTGAGAATGGCGAAAATAATATTTTTGTAGACTACCGCACGCTTTGTATTCGGAGTGCAAAGACCAAAGCCTCCAATTGTTAATGTTTCGTTAATTTGATTCAGTTCATTTGGCATAGTCTAGATGAGTAGAGAAGTGTGTTTTAGGGCCGCATAATAGAAATATGTCAATGTCTGGCGATTTGTGGGCCCGTTGCCCAAGTGGTAACAAAAGAGTAAATCGAAAAAAGCCTTAAAACCCTGTTTTTGCATTAAAAATGCCTTAAAAACCATACATGTAGCTGGGTTTTCGGCTGGGGGGGGAATTTTTCTGATCCAAAATAGGGTTTCAGGGCTATGCCTAGGGATGCAACCGAATACAAAAATACCGAATACCGAAGCGGATTTTCGGAACCGAATAATACCGAATTATACCGAATAATACCGAGTATTGATGATTCGCAGGCTCAATTGCAAAACTATACTGTCTCACTAATATTTCTTGTTTTGCTAAACCTTTTGATGCTAAAAGAGCTGTAGAGAGTGACGTATTGTTTGAATGCTATAGATTTATGCATGCCAGTAGTAAGGCCCGGCTGGCTGGAGGGGCAGTGACGTCACTGCCCCGCCAGCCGCCTCGAGATAAGCCGCCGCGGCTAGAGACTCCGCCCCTTATGACTCCGCCCCTTATGACTCAGCCCCGCCCCAAGCGGTAGATTAGATTAGTAACGGCTATGTATTTCGGTCAGATTTTAACTGGGCGCTGGTGGTGCAACCGACCACTCCACTTCTGCCACTGAAACTCTGCAGCCTTTTTGCTCATACGTACATTGTTAAACAACTTGCTACTGCTTTTTGCTCATCGCTAAACCGTGCCAGCCCTGGCGGATATGTTGTGAAAACGGCAATGTTGAGTGCCAGCTGCAGGCGAGCTTGATTTTTTGCTTCTAGAGATAAGCGGCGGCGGACTGCACTGTTTGTAAACACTCACCAATCCCTATTGCGGTTTTATTAACGCCAACACAAAGAGGTCGCAGTTGGCGGCCGATATTTTAAAACACCTTCCACTCAGAATTTAGTCAACTAGCCAGCTGGTCTATCTCCGTCAAGTTGGGGCTTGAGTTTAAAAACTGAAGTGGTACGTTTTGGCGCGAAATTCAAACTTTCAGAATTGGAAACTTTGGTCAATACTTGGGGACCAGCTAATAAATAAATTAGTGTGTTTAGTTGTTCTCTGGTTATTCTCTTCCCCCAATGGCTGTTTGAGTCAGATTAGCTATACTTATAATAAATAATAATTAAAAGTACAATAGCTAAAAATAAACGTGAAAATAATCAATAATTAAAAAGAAAATATAAAAATATGGAAATACAAGAAGAAACATGTTTAGAATCGACGCTCCAGTCAAGAGAGAACATTATCTGCCAGAGGATTGGCTGCCAATTCGTTAAAAACCCTGAGGATTTCGAGATTCAAATTCCCGACCCTAGGATTCACAAAATCTCACAAAGATTATCGATCTTCCGTCGATCTTCTCGATCTTTTACAGAGATTTCACCGGTATTGCGCTATTTCCCTATAGTTTGGGCAGCTGTACATATCGCTGGTGTACATGTTGACTATATCGCAGCCCGATAACACCGAGATTACACTGAAATTTGCCAATATTGCAATAAGATTTCACTGGTATTGCACTATTTCCCTATAGTTTGGGCAGCTGTATAAATCGCTGGTGTACATGTTGACTATATCGCACTATGCCAGATAACACCAAGATTACTGAAATCGCACTGAGCGTTGCAAATATTGCTATAAGATTTCACTAGTATTGCACTATTTCCCTAACTTTCACACACTATTTTGCTAACACTCTCATGTAAACTCGTCTGGTTTATGTTTCAGTATAAAAACGCAGATTTTTGACAAATTGCACGTGTTTGTCTTATCAAGAATGGGTGACAGTAAAATCGATTTGGCAGAACTCGTTGGAGAGGTGATCGACAAGTCTGTAAAAGAAATGGGCAAGGAGAAAATACCCAAAAAACGAAAGCAGCCAACAAGGTCCAACACTAAGAAACGGTCGAAAATCGAGAAAACCAAGAATGAGGTGGAAACGAAACTGTTGAACCACACAGCTGTTAAAAAGCCAGAGACGGAAGAAGACAGTGAAGCCCGTTGCTGCTGTGCAATCTACATTTATGTATGAATAAAATCCTTTTATTTGTTGTTGTAGTTCAGATCGTTGCAGAATTTGCTCAGATCGCGCAGAGAATTTCCCTAAATTTTGAATTTCCCGCCAAAACGTTACTGGAATTTTACCAAACAATCAAAAAGTTCAGTCAACATCTTCCTCTTCAGCTTGTTCTTCTTCATTCTGCTCTTCTTCAATCTGCTCGTCATCCATTTGTGCTTCTTCTTCATCAGTGAGCGCTTGCTCAATTAGATTTTTGTTCTCACGAATAAACTTTTTTAACAGAAACTTGCGCTCATCCCAAGCTTTCTCAATCGCCTCCTCCTCACCGAGATCTTTTTCCATATAGTTATTAGCAGTATTCAAGATAGCAGTGTACACCTCATCTTCATCTTGGAAATATGTCGCAAACTTCAGTTTTTCCTGAAGTGTCTCTCGCAACTGGTCCAAAAACTCACTGAACAACGGTTCCTTCAGTAGTCCTTCATAACTTTTTAAATTCATGTTGTCAAAAGTTTCTCTAAGCAAAAATACCCAGTTCTTCTCTCCTTCATCGGACTCTGACTGGTCAGACTCTGATTTGGTAGACTCCGATTTGTCAGATTCTGTTTCTTGGCTTTCAAACTCTTCATCGGCTGGAATCATTTCGTGTTGAAGTCTTTCATGGCGGCGACGGTTTGATACATTGGATAGCTGAGCACCGCATGTCGGACAAATACAGGGATCCATTTCAATGGCACAACAAATTAACTGTTGCAACCGCACGGCAAACTGACAACACAACAAACTGACTGAGAGAAAAGATTTCACTTTATATAGGAAGCAAAAGTGCTTTCTGAGTTTGTGTCAAGATTATCTCATCTTTGAGTTTGGTTTCGTGTTTGTAGTTTGATGACGTCATCACTGCGGCTGTAGACAAAGTTGCATGACATTGTTTGTCTTAAGACAAACTACTGAAAGTTACTTTTAGCCGAATTTTTCAGCTACTGTTCATTGTTCATTGTGTACTGGTGTGAGATGGCGGCTCGTTTGTCTCTGCAGCAGCTCTTGGATCGCGATGGAATGACGATGGAGGACTACAAAAACTGCTACTGCAAATTGTGCGACCGAAAATTCAACTCTCGCGGCAACCTCGTCAACCACATGCAAGGTGGTGTTCACCGTCGTCGATGGAAACCAGCTTTAGACCTGGTGAAGAAGAAGCAAATTGCCAAACAAAAGACCGCACCTCTCTCCAGTGAGAAACACACCTTGCTGACTTCTCAGATGCAGAGAAAAAACACGGTGGGATCCGCCACCTCCAACAAAATTACAAAAAAGCGAGGAGCCGGAAAAAGCCGATTCAAAACCGTCTGGAGATGTCCCAGCGCCCAGAGTTATACAGCCTCTACTGTCGTACTCGGCCTACATGTGCGAACAGTGCTTCAAACTTTCCACTACCATGACGCCTCTGAAGATGAACGGAAGAATGATCGTGCAATTCCCTCTGTGTGACAGCTGCCTGGAGGTGAACAGGAAAATGAGAGATGTATACGCCAAGTGCTTGTTAAAAAATGATTGAGCTGAATAAATTGACCAAAGCATAAAACGGTTTTGAAAACAACTTTTGGCGGGAAATTCAAAATTTAGGGGAATTCGCGGCGCGATCTGAACAAATTCTGCAACGATCTGAACTACAACAACAAATAAAAGGATTTTATTCATACATAAATGTAGATTGCACAGCAGCAACGGGCTTCACTGTCTTCTTCCGTCTCTGGCTTTTTAACAGCTGTGTGGTTCAACAGTTTCGTTTCCACCTCATTCTTGGTTTTCTCGATTTTCGACCGTTTCTTAGTGTTGGACCTTGTTGGCTGCTTTCGTTTTTTGGGTATTTTCTCCTTGCCCATTTCTTTTACAGACTTGTCGATCACCTCTCCAACGAGTTCTGCCAAATCGATTTTACTGTCACCCATTCTTGATAAGACAAACACGTGCAATTTGTCAAAAATCTGCGTTTTTATACTGAAACATAAACCAGACGAGTTTACATGAGAGTGTTAGCAAAATAGTGTGTGAAAGTTAGGGAAATAGTGCAATACTAGTGAAATCTTATAGCAATATTGGCAACGCTCAGTGCGATTTCAGTAATCTTGGTGTTATCTGGCATAGTGCGATATAGTCAACATGTACACCAGCGATTTATACAGCTGCCCAAACTATAGGGAAATAGTGCAATACCAGTGAAATCTTATTGCAATATTGGCAAATTTCAGTGTAATCTCGGTGTTATCGGGCTGCGATATAGTCAACATGTACACCAGCGATATGTACAGCTGCCCAAACTATAGGGAAATAGCGCAATACCGGTGAAATCTCTGTAAAAGATCGAGAAGATCGACGGAAGATCGATAATCTTTGTGAGATTTTGTGAATCCTAGGGTCGGGAATTTGAATCTCGAAATCCTCAGGGTTTTTAACGAATTGGCAGCCAATCCTCTGGCAGATAATGTTCTCTCTTGACTGGAGCGTCGATTCTAAACATGTTTCTTCTTGTATTTCCATATTTTTATATTTTCTTTTTAATTATTGATTATTTTCACGTTTATTTTTAGCTATTGTACTTTTAATTATTATTTATTATAAGTATAGCTAATCTGACTCAAACAGCCATTGGGGGAAGAGAATAACCAGAGAACAACTAAACACACTAATTTATTTATTAGCTGGTCCCCAAGTATTGACCAAAGTTTCCAATTCTGAAAGTTTGAATTTCGCGCCAAAACGTACCACTTCAGTTTTTAAACTCAAGCCCCAACTTGACGGAGATAGACCAGCTGGCTAGTTGACTAAATTCTGAGTGGAAGGTGTTTTAAAATATCGGCCGCCAACTGCGACCTCTTTGTGTTGGCGTTAATAAAACCGCAATAGGGATTGGTGAGTGTTTACAAACAGTGCAGTCCGCCGCCGCTTATCTCTAGAAGCAAAAAATCAAGCTCGCCTGCAGCTGGCACTCAACATTGCCGTTTTCACAACATATCCGCCAGGGCTGGCACGGTTTAGCGATGAGCAAAAAGCAGTAGCAAGTTGTTTAACAATGTACGTATGAGCAAAAAGGCTGCAGAGTTTCAGTGGCAGAAGTGGAGTGGTCGGTTGCACCACCAGCGCCCAGTTAAAATCTGACCGAAATACATAGCCGTTACTAATCTAATCTACCGCTTGGGGCGGGGCTGAGTCATAAGGGGCGGAGTCATAAGGGGCGGAGTCTCTAGCCGCGGCGGCTTATCTCGAGGCGGCTGGCGGGGCAGTGACGTCACTGCCCCTCCAGCCAGCCGGGCCTTACTACTCATGCCTATAACTGAAACAAGCCCTTTTGGTCGTTCTTTACCGTCAACCTGGTGACAACAAGTACCAGTGCAAGATTTGCAAGCAAACAGTTTCAAAAGGTGCGAGTCAGGCAAAATGTGCGCTGATTAATCATGTGAAGTCACAGCACAAAGACGCGTCGTGTATGTATCCTCCTATTAACCGCCGCATGGTGGAGATTTCATAAAAAACTTGCCCCTAAGCCTGAGCCTAGCGTAAGCCTAAAACCAAAGCTAAAAGTTGGGTTTGCAAGCGGGTTGGGTGAATGGGTCTTTTCAATTATATGCCATGTGGCAGATAACAGGAGGATATTTACGCGCGAATCACAAAGACGCATATAGAAAGTAGGAGGACGGGAGCATCTAGTACTACTACTGGAAGCACCGGAGCTGGCAGCTTAGGCATACCTACAGCTTACATTGGATGAATCGTTTGAAAAGATAGGTGGGGTACATAAAACAAAACGCTTCGGTAAAGAAGTGGAAAGCTGACAACGTAGTCTACTGGGAACTGAAAAGGCCAACTGAATATTTTGTTTATTATTAAGTCAAACCGTGAAGTTAATCAATCTTTTGTATGAATAGTCGTTGTTTGCCAAATTTTAGCATAGGAAATGAACAGAGAGATGTAAAAGAAGAAATATCTAGGTGATTTCTGCACAAATTTAAGCAAAACAGTGCAATTTTAACGGTTTTACAATATTCGGTATTATTCTTTTATCAACACGAAGATAAGGTTGTTAAAAAAACAAACACAGTCCAACCAATCACTTGGCCGGACAGAAGGAGGTAGGCAGGGCCGATTGACCGGCTACTCACCCACCATAAGCGTGTTTAAGATGAACCAGTTACATAATGGCTCCGTAAATAATTACCCCACTCTAGAGAAAGCAAACCTTGTTTAAAAGAACCAACAGTACGTTTAGTTACAACATGTTCAGGTAGGTCGTTCCAAATCGAAACAACACGGTTAGCAAAGTAATACTTACGTGCATCTGTACGCGAAAATTGAACATACAGCTTAAGGCAGTTACCTCGAGTACCTTGAACCCTAGCAAACTGAAAGAAACTATCAAAAGGAACATCCACTTGACCATAAATAATCTTGTACACCATAACCAGATCTTTAATCAAACGACGTTCTTCAAGTGACTGCAATTTCAGAACCCTAAGTCTATCTGCATAGCTTAGCGCCTCCATTCCGGGTAACCTACGGGTGAAGAGACGTTGCACACGCTCAATTAACTCTGTGTCCTTAATTAAATAAGGATTCCACACTTCTGTAGCATATTCAAGTTTCGACCGGACATAAGTTTTGAACATCTGAACGAGAAAATCTTTATCTCTGGTTACAAAAGTTCTGTAAATTAAATTTACAAGCTGAAAACCTTTCGCCGCAACTTGCTTACAGTGAATAGAAAATTTAGATCTTTCGAAATTATCACTCCTAAATCCGCAACAGATGATACAGCAGGAAGTTGTGTATCACCAATGAGATATTCTGTATGAGCATTACCATACCCCAAATGCAAGACTGAGCATTTCTGTAAGGCGACTGATAACTGCATTCGATAAGACCAAGCATAAACGTTTCTTAGATCTTCTAAGAGTCCTTGATTTACTGTATTTCTAGGAACAGTGAAATACACTTTAGCATCGTCAGCATACAATTTAATCTTGGAATTTTTAAGAACCGATACTAAACCATTTATATAAATCAGAAAGAGTATTGGACCTAAAAGACTACCTTGTGGAACTCCTGACGTAACGGATTTAAGACCGGACAAAACATTGCTGTCCAAGCACACGTATTGTTGACGATCCTCTAAGTAGTTTGATAACCAAGCCAGCACAGTACCCGAAATACCGACCGCCTGTAATTTTTGAATAAGCTTACTATGAGAGACAGAATCAAAAGCTTTTGCAATATCTAAATAAATGACGTCAACTGTTAAACAATCATCCACAGCTTTTGTCCAGTCGTTTAAACACAATAAGAGTTGTGTGACCGTTGAACGTTTTGATAAAAAGCCGTGTTGAGCTTCTGTTATAATTCGATTATGCTTTAGATGATTAACTAATCGTTCTCTAACAATAGACTCCATAACTTTACTACAAGTACAAAGTAAACTAATGGGCCTGTAATTTTTTACCTTAGACAAGGATTCCTTTTTGTGAAGCGGAATAATTTTAGATACCTTCCATTGTTTTGGTACAGATCTGGATGCAAAAGAAAAACCAAAAACCCTTTCTAATGGTTTAGCTAAGACTGCTGCCAAATTACGAACAAAAAATTGAGGAATACAGTCTGTTCCGCATGATTTCTTTGGAGACAGCCTGATAATGTGATCAAAAATAGTCTGCACATCAAAATCAATGTTTGATAATTTTTGTTCCACTCTTTCTGGCTCTATTTGCAATTTCACTCCATCGTCATATGTAAAGACTGATGTAAAAAACCCGTTAAACTCTTCTGCTTTTTCTTTAGAATCAATCAAAACTCGATTTTCTTCTGTGACTAGAGCTGGAATTTGTGATTTACACGATAAACGAGAGCGTACAAAAGACCAGAAATTATTGTCTGATTTGGAGTTTAGTATAGAATGCTCTTCTTCATGAATTTCTCGCCGTTTGAGTCTACGAAACTGAGATGCTGCACGTAACCAGTATTCCGTATTATTCGGTTTGAAAAATACCGAATTCGAATACCGAATTCGAATAGTACTAGTAACCGAATTATTCGGTTCATACCGAATAATACCGAACTTCGGTTGCATCCCTAGCTATGCCCAAAGGGGGTTTCAGCGACCTTTTTTTGGTGTCCAAAAGTGGGTTTCAGCGAACTTTTTTTGGGCTGAAAACAGGGTTTTGAGGACTAAAAATCGGGTAAAAATCCTGTCTGAAGTGCAAAAATACCGTTAAAAACCATATTTTTGCTTTAAAACATGCAAAAAACCCTATTTTATATTTAAAAAGTGCAAAAAAAGCTAATTTTGCTTTAAAACGTACAAAAAAAACCCATTTTATTCGACATAATACAGTTAAAATGCATTTCTGGAACCTTCTTTAGAGATTTTGAAACCCAAATTAGCGTTCCGGAACCGTATTTTGGGCCTCCAGAAACCCAAATTAGGGTTCTAGAACCCTATTTAGGGTTTCAGTAACCCAAATTTGGGTTCCGGAACCCTATTTAGGGTTTCAGTAACCCAAATTAGGGTTTCAGTAACCCAAGTTAGGGTTCCGGATCTCTGAAACCCTAATCAGGGCTTTTGGAACCCTGTTTGCAGGTTTAGAAACCGAAAATAGGGTTTCAAAAAAATCCCCCCCCAGAATCCGGCTGGGGGGAATTTTGTCCGAAAATCGGGCCTGGGGGGGAAATACCCCCCCCCATTCCCCCCAACTACATGTATGTTAAAAACCCTGTTCCGGTTGAAAAAAATGCCTTAAAAACCGAATATTGAAGAAACGAATGTAACAAAAAGCTGTTTTGCGCTCAAAATACGTATTGAATATGAGTTTCAGCGATAAAATACAGATTAAAATGTGTTATATTGACTAAAAATAGTTCAGAGAACCCTAATTTCGATTCTGAGGCACGCGCAAAACCCTGTTTTGACTTATAAGATTACTAAAAAACCCTATTTAGTGATTTGAATGCAGTTCTTAAACTTAGGGTTTCTAATCAACCTAAAAACCCTCTCTAGGCTTTCTAGCCAGTGCTAAAACCCTGTTTAGAGTTTCAAAGTAACCTAAAAACCCTAATCAGGCTTTGAAAGTAACCTGAAAACCCTAATCAGGTTTGAAAGTAACCTAAAAACCTTAATTAGGGTTTCAAAGTAAGCCAGTAGCTCAAAGGGCACTAAAATTTGGGAATCTCAAAAACATGGCTGAATGTGACTTTTTCTTCGTAAAACCGGTAAAATTGTGATTTTGAAGATTTTCAATTTCCGAAAACACCATGGGAAAAGCTTCTATTATGTGGAACTGAGTTTAGACATCAGGTACAGTACATTGATTTGTCAAACTTCTTCCTGCTAAAATCTGTATTGAATTTTTGTACCAAACTTGCATAATATGTAATGTAGCCAGTTGTCTTAATTTTTGCTGAAAATTTGAGCCAAATTGATAAAGAACTGACCGAGAAGGAAGCGCCTGAGTGAACCCGAAAAAGTAGAGAGGCCATTTTTTGCACTACTATATTACTTACAAACTACTACTTTCAAATCTATAGTGATTTGATTTTAGTATATTCTAGTTGCGTATTTGCCTTGTCTCGTCTTAGCTAATTTACTGGTTTTTCACTTGTATTTTGTGCTCTTGTACAGTATATTGCTTTGCTCTCATACGGTAATTTCTGCCTTTTGTTTGTGTGGCAACCGGAAAGTTGCTATTTGACCGTGGAGCAGAGTTAGTGAGTGTTGGCTAGAGAAGAGCAAGCGAGCGGCTGGTCCGGTCCAGGAGCGAGAGCCAGTGAGGACGGGCCAGCGCGAGACAAGGCCAAGACCCAGGCTGTTTAGTTTGTTTGCTCGAATAAACCTTTATAAGAGAGACGCATTGTGTTTATTTGATTTAGCTCAAGCAGCGGCACAAAGTCCTTAGCCTCCTTTTTCTCACTTCGCGATAGTACACCAAACACTTCGGTTGCCTGACATTATACTGTACCTACCAAGCCCCAAGTCTAAGTCTTACCAACCGTAATGAAACCGAAAACAAGTGCCGTGTATACCTAACGATGCCTACTCTACCTGGTATGATTTGATAACCAGCAGTGAGTTCTTTCAGTACTGGCTGTAAGATATCAGCCAAGAGTCCAGCATCTTTGTCACTACAACGCTCTGAAGACAGTGTCTCTACTGCACATTTTGACACATAAGCAGGTAGGTAATATGTACCGATTTTCAACATGGCTCTGACTGAACGGCTGATGAAATGGTTCTAGTTCTGGTCTGTGTGCAAATAATGGACGTGTTGAGTTACTTTCAACAGCAATTTTTCCACGATGTTGGTTTAGAGCTATCACCGAGTTTTAATTCAATATTCGATATCGATTGATTATCGATTTTTGGTGTGCAACTAAATAAGGTACAAAGCTAGAGTGTTAGTGGTTTTAAGGCATTCCTAGTTCAACCATTATGTCGTTTTGGAGCTATCATTGCAGTATAGTTCGATTATCAGTATCGATTGATTATCGATTGTTTACTGTGCAAATGATCCAACCACACAGGCTATGATTTTAGTGGTTTCAAGGCATTCCGATTTCAACCATTATGTCGTTTTAGTACTATGATAGCAGTATAGTTTCATTATCAATATCGATTGATTATAGATTTTTTACTGTGCAAATGATCCAACCACACAGGCTACGTTTTTAGTGGTTTTAAGGCATTCCGATTTCAACCATTATGTCATTTTAGTACTATCATTGCAGTATAGTTTCATTATCAATATCGATTGATTATCGTTTTCTTACTGTGCAAATAAAGAAAGCACATAAGCTATGTAAGTAAGTAAGTAAGTTTATTCCCAGACACACACATGTACAGTAGCATAGAAGTACAAAGTGACGATAAGAGCGATATAAGTCAAGGAATGATGTCAGTGGTTTTGAGCATATCTGGAATCAGTGAGATTCAACCATGTCAGGTTTAAATTCGACAATTATCAATATCCAATGATATTCTAAACACAGTTGAAATATTCAAAATACCCATATATTGATTGATGCATTTGCATTCACTATTGGTAAACGGACACCAGCTTAGCACAGATAATAATCACAAATTACCTAGCACTGCATACTATCATTAGAAATATGCAAACGGAAATATACAAACTGTTTGCATATTAGGTTCGTTTGCATATACATAAAACATATTGGAAAATTGAATACATATGTAGATGTATATATGCAAATGAAGAACAATGTATATTATGCAAACAATGTATATGTACGTATATGTATATATACAGACAACTGTAGTTTATATCAATTGAATTACATCATTCTGACATAAGAAATGGTGTTCTCATTAGGGTTCCGACGATATATCGATATCGATATCGAAAAGTCAATATTAGTGTGGGTTTGTATATTCAAATATACATATACAAATTTGTATATATATACAAATGTTTTGGATATACATATACATATACATATACAAACGGACTGCTGATGCAATATTCAATATACATATACAAACAGACTTGATATACAAACGGTTTGTATATTTTCATTTGTATATTTTTGCAGTAAGTAGTTTAGCACATTTTGGCCACTTTCGTACTGTAATTGAGATATTTTTACAGTTTCTTCGGGTGTTTTTGTATTTTGAGCCTATGTCTTCAACTTTTCCAGAAGAATTTGTTAAATTTGAGTTTTAGCCTCGTCTGCATTAAGACCAAATATTATTCATCTTCGTTTTAAAAGTATTTCGCAATGAGTTTTGCTGTTTGAAACGAAAAAATGGAATAGTAGGCACGCTCAACGACGAAATTGATAATCGAATCCCGCACGTTTCCCTTTTCGTTTCATCCCAGTTTTAAAGTGTTATTATTTTTCAGATAAACTCGTTCATCCATTCTCCTTATGATGCATAATAACGATTTCAGGGGCTATTTCTGCTTAAAACTATACCTATGTACGAGCCTAGTAGGCCTGAAAAGAAGACTAAAGCCAGAACCTTAACATACCTGTTAACCTAAAACTAAGGGGTGTAGTGTACCTAAAGTGTAAGTTTGAAATTGTTGCTAGCATTTGTATTACTTAAAGATTTTCGACCACCGGTGACTTACCCACACCGCACAAAAAATTCTTGATATTACAGATCCTAAAAAGCCTGAGTTTTAGCAACAACATAAATTTTAGCTGGTAAAAATCTTAGACTGAGGGCAGTATCACTTATAGAGTTCGCACTGGTTTTGAGAACTGCCTGAAATCGGAATACACTCATGCAATTTGAGAATATTTCATGTGGGCTAGCCCTACAACGCCCTACCATATGACAGTGACACCCGTCATGGTACCCCTAACCCACCTGGTTTGTCGAAATCATGCTTTCTAGCAGAAAATTTATAATATTCTTAATATACAAATATACAAAAAAATATGCAATATTGAAATTTTGTTTGTATATGTATATATACATACACATATACAAACTAATGTGCATTTGTATATATACATATACATATACATATACAAACGAAGTAGGCATATATGTGCCCACGTTAGTCGATATATCGACCCTTTTTCCAATATCGATATCGATATCGATATCGCGATATCTCGCATCGATATTTTCGATATTTTTGTGTGGAAAATCAGGAAATAAAACAAAACTGACACCAAGTTTATTTCTCTGGAACAGTAAAAAACAGTTTTTCCTGAACAACTCAGAAATCGATTCTATAGTTAAAACCTAACAGTGGCATGATAGCTCACAGAAACATCAATTTCTTGCCATTCTCAGCTTTCTGACAGCAACGCTTTGGTGCTTATCTAGCACAGGGATGTGAGGTGGGAAAAAAACACCGGAAAAAAACTGTTTTTTTCCGGAAAAAAACCGGTTTTTTTCCTAAGGGTCGGAAAAAAACATAAATCGCGGAAAAAAACTCAAGCTAAAAATAGCTAATTTACGTCATTTTTCGTTTAAAAAATGGACTTTTGCTATGTATAATAGGCCATACTGACTCAAAACTGTTAGAAAAACAACAAAAAAGACCAAATTTGGCATGAAAAAACAAAAATGCAAACTGCTGTAAGAAAATTTGCATATAGCGTTATTTATGGAACCTGTCAGGCACTGTTTCATGCCTGTTTCGTGATTTATATCAATGTAACACGTGTATTTCTGGTCTAACAAGACTGAGGAAGGCGCTAGAAAGCGTTAGGAATCATAAAACCAGCCTAGGATACTCAGAACTTGGGCTGGAGTTTTTTTCCGCGATTTAGGAAAAAAACCGGAAAAAAACCGGAAAAAAACTGGAAAAAAACAGGCCGAGGTTTTTTTCGGAAAAATATACAACCCTGATCTAGCATACATGGGCCGCGGGGGGGTCCAGGGGGTTTGCTCACCCTCCAACTTGGGCTCGATCCCCCCAAACGACCGCACCCACCCACCTGAAGCCGACTTTTGTTCCTGACACGCCCAGCCGCGACCCCCCGAACCGGCATGCCCACCCCCAAATTTTAGTATTTTGACTACCCCAACCCATTTTTCCGGCCCATGTACTGTATGGTTCTTAAATGTCTGCAGCAACACTGAAGATCTGCTCACTGTCTGCTTCTGCCCTCCTGCTTCAGTTTGAAGCAGGAGGGCAGAAGCAGACATGAACTACTAGTATTTCGACTGAGGGGTGGTACATTTTCAAATCCTGAGGGGTACCGCCGGCTGATGGGTGGTTGAAAGGATGGTAAGCAAGAAAGTCTGACTTTTTACTAATCAAGGTTTTTTGGCATATTTGTCACTAAATTAGTTAAAATACGCTATTCTGTTTGAGCTCATTATGCCTAATGAGGGTGGGGCATCGGCCTGAGGGCAGACATGGGCAAAGGGGGGGCTGAGGGGGGTTGGCCCCCCCTCAGGCTTTGACCTACCCCCCTCAGCCGGCCGCTACCCCCCTCAGGAATTTTTTGGAAGATAGAAGTATAGAAAATTATGATAAATACATGCCTGGATTAGGTGTAAATGAGCTCAGAATAGCTTATTTTAACGTATTTTGATGAAAAATAAGCCAAAAAACCTTGATTTTAGCCAAAAATCGGACTTTTTGGCTTACCACCCCCTCAGCCCCCCTCAGGCGCTCCTACCCCCCTCAGCCCCCCCCCCCCCTCAGGAATTGAAAATTCTACCCCCCCTCAGCCGAAATGCTAGCCCATGTCTGCCTGAGGGGTCAATCTTTTCATTGAAGGGTTCAGATTAAGGGTTACTACCTTTTCTGCGATTCTCTACTAAATTGATATCAGATGGCTGATTGCATCAGTGCTTGACTGATAAGCAGCGAGAGCAGTTTGCTCTTTCAAATTTTCACATTTTCTTGCATCACTATAAATATCGATATCGATATCGATATCGACCGATATTGAACTGAAAATATCGATATCGATATCAAATATCGACAAGTTTTGATATCGTCGGAACACCTAGTTCTCATCATTTTCAATCATCACATTTTCGACAGTCTTGTGCAACCTGCAAACATTAAGGACAAATCGAAAAGCAACTCCAATTTATTTTAGACCTTTTCTTTAAGCTTCCAGCTATGAGCTTCATCTCTGCCATGATTTCATCAACCAACTCAGCAGAGTGACAGGTCTCTTCAGTTGAGCACTGCAAGCAATATAAACTGTAAACCACTAAGTATGTACATATTAGACCTCAGTTGCCAGTTTTAAGACCAGTTCTTGAATCTTCTCAACAGATTGATCGATTGTCTCTCCAACAGTCTTCTTCACCAATACCCATACATGTAACAGGTCACCCTACAAAGTGGAAGAAGAGATGTTGCTAGTTCTGCTGACCTTGGCCAACCCAAGTTAGGTGTGCTACAGGTAGAGTACTAACAATAATTGTACATACTTTTCTAGATAGGTTAAAACTCGGTAAACCACGCTAACCGGGCAAAAATGTAGCGAGAATCACATGTTTTGCTCGCAATTTTACAATTTTTGTGTCAAAATGTGCAAAAATGGCTCAAAAATTGTGTCCCTGAAAAATAGGATGTGGAGGGGCGAAAGAAATTAACTGGGGAACTGACAGTCCAGGGATCTGACCATAATCAGACAGGGTCAGACCCCCAGACTGGCCTGTTACATGTATACCATGACCTCTGAGTGATTCGGAGGCTAAAAGACAACAAAAGCACAGTGTTTATAAAGTTTCAACAAACTGTGTCCTTCAATCCATTGATGTTGAGTATATCAGATGATTGTGTTTCAGATTCAGAAACCTTGTAATGATGGTTGATCCAGTGATCCAGTAGTTCATAGAAGAAGAGGAGCAAGCAGAGAAGAGCAAGAAGAGGCAGAAGAGTGGTGAAGAGAGAGCTGACTGAACTCAGAGACAATAACTGTAGTTTCTGCTGATCAAAACGCTCCATAACCGCACATAAATCATCAGTATATTGATATCTCGATTTCAAATATCGTTTGTATATCCAATCAGGTCTTTCCTAGAAATTGTTGTTTTTTACTTGCATGAAGATTGTTTATGTAGGTAAGGGTAACAATTTTAATAATTTAAGCTAAAACAATGAAAATACGCTAAAACGGCCGATAGCATCGGACATGACAAATTATGCAATTCAATTTCATGAAAAATTAGAAAAATGCGATTTAATAACAGCTGTCTGCAAAGGACATTTCTATGCCGCTAGTGTTGTTTGGTATTGGATTTTCCGTTTGTGTATGTGCATGCATATTGAGCACCTTCAACTCAGGGTTGTGCCAAACGAAAATTTTCTGAATTTAGTTAGTAAAAGTTAGTCAAGTTAGTTAAAACTTTTCAAATTTGAATTTAGTAAGTAAGAGTTAGTAACTAAATTCAGACTCTGAGTTTAGTAAGTTAGTCAAAAATCATCGAGTTACTTAGTTATCAGATTAGTAAAAATATACTATCGGCAATATAGTCATTTTGCAGTTAACCGATTTGTTCTGACTCTTTAAACATCATTAGGTTCAAGATTCAAACATTTCAAATCAGGTTCAAAATATTCACAAAATAATCGTATTTCACATTACTTTCTACAAGATTTCAATTATCTACAAAATATGACCATTAGTTTTTCGATTTGCAAATACCAGTGATCAGCCCATATAGTTCATTCAAGTGCCTAGTTTAGAGGTTATGCTGATAATTTGCTAACCTGAAACTTTAGCCAGGCTCTATTAAATTCTGCCAAATGATTTGATCTCTTTGAGAAAATTATGTAATCTTTTATAGTAGGCATTGGTTCGATTGACTTGATAATTGTCAGCTTGCAACGTGAACTGCTGATGATTGATTCCGGTAAAATAGAGAAAGCTACAAATTGCCCGCTCATCACAGAATCCCAAAAAGCTTTTGCATTCAACGTTTGCACTGGTGGATTGATCTGCAGAATGGGCAGCAATTTCTCTATGAAAGCATTTGGTTGCATTTGAGCTAACAAATCAATTATCCAAACTGGGGGTATGTTACTCATCAGACTCAGTTTGCCACTCTGCATCAGCTCCAGCATGTGCTCTGTGTCACGGATGAACGGCTGATCAGTAGTCAACAGTTTGGACAGCAGAAAAGAACTGTACATACCGCCAATGCTTATGGACACAATCGCTATCAATATCTGTCTACTTTTTAGCTTGCTCAGCTGTTTGAAAGAGTCAGTGGCAAAGCAAAACACCAAAAACAACAGCAACATAAGCCAAGTAAAAGCGTCAAAGGGTTCAAGAAGTGAAGTGAGGGAACGCTTTGGCTCGTGTCTCCTGCCCAGGAATTGTAAATGATTAGAAAACACAGGATAACTGAAGTCCAGACACTGTGTTTCCCTAGAAAAATTTGTAAACCTAAAAGTTTGAGCAATGGTATCCAGTGTTCCTTCAGTAAGATTGAAGAAGAGACTGTTTGGGTCGCTCCAACTTCCGTTTTTGCATATCCCACCAACGTTTCTCTTAACTGGTATGATTTTATAACCAGCAGTGATTTCTTTCAGTACTGGCTGTAAGATGTCAGCCAACAGTCCAGCGTCTTTGTCACCACAACGCTCTGAAGACAGCGTCTCTACTGCACACTTGGACACTAAGCCTTGTTGAAGATATGTAGCGATTTTCAACATGTCTCTTATGGCTTATGAAGCTGTTCTAGTTCTCTTCTGTGTGCAAACAGACGTGTCGTGTTACTACAGAACGAAATCATGCAAATGTGTTTACATGCTTAGTCCTTACATACTCGAGATCCATGTGCACTAGTGTTTCCAAGTAAATATGTTTTGAAATAAATATCTATTGTATTTCTTGGCTTAGCCCCTTCCAAGTACAAAATGACTTTTTTGACTGCGTGTATTATGCGAATGCAATGATTCCTTCCTCAACCAGTTCATTCCTGTTATTGAATCCGATAAAAATATTTTTCTTTTTTTATTTTCCCCTCCCTCCAGCATTGTGCGCTGCATAAAATCAGCAGCATAGTTTACGTAGTATACAGTAGTCATATATTCCACATCGAAACAGCAATCCTAGTTCAAATTGTATGTCTATATTCCTCGTTGAGACAGCAACCCTAGTTCAAATTGTATGTCCCACCAGGTGATCAAAGACAGAGTGACGTTCAGAGATTGCAAGCTATGCGCACATGGGCTGTCCATGGTAGTCCCTTGACAAATCGAATTTTAGACTACATCAAGCAAATGACTTTATACTAACATCAGCAATACTGTTCTCATCATTTCCAATCATCACATTTTCTTCATGGAACCTGCAAGAAAATATTAACCAGAGCAATTGAAAAGCAACTGAAATTAGTTTTCTAACCTTTGCTTGAAGTTTTCAGCTATCAATTTAAGCTCATTCATGGTTTGGTCAACCAACTGAGCAGATTGACAGTTCTCTTCAGTTGAGCACTGCAACCAGTAAATCTTGTGTACCCCAAAAACAAACAAAATGTGTCTAACTTTACCTTATTTGCCAACTTTAGCAGAAATTCTTGCATAACCAGGCTCGACTCATCAATTGCATCACAGAAGATCTGCTTTAATAAGTCTGGTTGACATGGAGGCTAAAAATCAACAACAGTGGAAAGTTCCTAAAATAGCAACTACCATTTGACTGTTGATGGATGATTGAGATAATTGTACATCAAACTCAGAACCAGCATTGTGATTCATCCAGTGTTTCAATTGTTCATATAAGAACAGAAGTAGACAGAAAAGAGCAAAAAGAGGCAGAACAGTGATGAACAGTGAACTGACTGCACTCAATGAAAGGTTCTGTAGTCTCAGCTGATCGAAACGTTCCATAACTGCACATAAATCATCAGTGTATTGAAATTGCGATTTTAAATATCTTTTGTAGATCAATTCAGGTCTTTCCTAGAAGCTGTTTCTTGGGATAAATTGCTCGCCGATGGTAGAAAATAGGGCAAGAGGAACAACTTTCATTGTAGGCTGCTTATTTGTCCCTCTAACCAACTTTTAGTTTTTATGCTTGTGAACTTAAATAAGAAAATCAAAATGCTATCCCTGCCAATTTTAAAAATCATTATTTTATTTCTGCGATGGCTGAAACTAGCTGTATTCTTGCTGCATCAATGCCTCATGATGTGATGTGATCTAAATCCGAATTGATCGAAATGATTGCAATTTATTGCTATTGTTGTTGAAAGCTGGAGAAATGAAAAAAGATGGAATTTTAGATGCAAAACTCGTTGTGTCCTTGATTTTAATATTTTGTTCTGTTATAAAAAACACTCTAACAAAAAATTCTAATCAGCCGCGTCGTTGGCTCAGTGGGTAGCTCGCTGCCTCTGAGTCACAGCGGCCCCTGCATCCCTAGCGGTTGTAGTCGTTCATCCTCTCGGCGCGGCATGTTTCTTGCTGCAAAGAGTTGGTCGTCGGCACAACGCTCCACCCAGGCCACCGAAAGCTGGTTACATTGAGTAGGTAAAATGGGAACCAACTGGATCTGCCGTTGCACCGAAGCCGCTCCACAAAGCATGCCGCGTTGGGATGAACATCTACGATGTCAGAAGCTGTCTATGAAACCAACTATGTCGGGGGAGCCCTCGGCCGTCGGGAGCTGTCAGCATCATGGCATCGACACGCCGGCTGCCCTCCTGGTGACCGGCGCCCAGTAGCATGGCTAGGAGTGGCTGGCAGTGAAAGAAGGGCAACGTCTGAGATGACGAATCATGGGGAAGCGAAATGGACCTCGAGTCTGATCGCAGGCCGTAAGGCCCCCCACACATCAGATCGGATCGAAATTCTAATCTGATATTTTCTATAGGATTGACCTCTTTATTTATCTCATAAAAAATCATATTAGAACTTTTGACTTTCCACGACCCACCCTTCTTTTCTAATGTGCACCACATAAAATAGTTTCCATACCTGAAACTTGATCCAGGCTCTTGTAAATTCTATCAAATGATTTGATTTCTTTGAAAAGGTCATGAAACTTGTTCTAATGGGCATTTGTTCAGCAGACTTGATAACGGTCAGCTCACAAGCTGAACTGTTAATAAAATAATCTGGTAAAATGATGTGACTAACAAACTCTCCTCTCTTTAGAGCCTCCAATGTTTTGCTGCGGACACGTTGTTGCACTGGTGGATTAAGCCGTAGAATGGGAAGCAATTTCTCTATGAAAACGTTTGGCTGCAGTTGCGAAAAGGAATCTATTACTGAAGCTGGAGCTCCATCATCAATCAAACCAAGTTTTCCATCCCGCATCAGATCTAACATGTGGTCTGTGTCACGGATGAATGGCTGTTCAGTAGTCAACAGTTTGGACAGCAGAAGGGAACTGTACAGATGTCCAATGCTTATCGACACAACCGCTATCAAAATCTGTCGATTTTTTAGCTTACTTAACTGTTTGATAGAGTCAGTGGCAAAACAAAACACCAAAAACAATGACAACATAAGCCAAGTAAAAGAGTCAAAGGGCTCAAAAAGGGATGTGAGTGAACCTTTTGGCTGGTATCGCCTACCAACGAATTGTAATGGATTGGAGAACACAGGATAACCGAAAGCCAGACATTGTGTGTCTCTAGAAAAATTCTCAAACACAAAAGAACTGGCTATGGTGTCCAGCGTTCCTTCGGTGACATTGAAAAAGAGACTGTCTGGGTCACTCCAACTTCCATTTTCACATTTCCCACCAATGTTTCTTTTCACAGGTATGATTTCATAGCCAGCAGTGATTTCATTCAGCACTGGTAGTAAGATATCAGCCATTGGTCCAGCATTTTTGTCTCTGCATCGCTCTGAAGACAGCGTCTCTACTGCACACTTGGACAGGAAGCCACGTCTAAAGTACGTAGCGATTTTCAACATGGCTCTAATGGCTTATGAAATGATTCTAGTTCTCTTGTGAGTGCAAACAGACACGTCCTGTTACTACAGAACGAAATCATGCAAATGTGTTTACACGCTTCGTCCTTACATACTCAACATCCATGTGCCCTGAATGCTATTGAAGACTGACAAGTAAGTGAAACTATGTAGCCATAAGTGATACCCAGAACAGTTGTAAGTTAATAGCATTGGATCGCTTGCAACCAACATCGGTAGTACATTTACATGTATAGCATAGTGTTTAGCAAGTTTCATATTATTAAGATAACAACATTCTGAATGTGAACCACACTACATATGCAGTTTCAGACTGCCTGCATCAAGAGCATAAGCATCAATGCATAATTAGGAATACTGTTCTCATCATGTCAATCTTTACATATTTTTGAAATCGAGGTGCCCCAATCAGATATGACATGCACTACCTCCAAACTTACAGAGGTTTATGATTTTAACGCTTTCTGGCGCCTTCCTGAGTCTTTTCAGAACTGAAATACACGTCTTACATAGATATAAATCTCGAAACAGGCGTGATTTGTGGAATGTTGACCTATATCAAGTAGATGGCTGCAGACTGACTTCAGAGATACTGTTCTCAATTTCAACTACAGCTTCACATTTTCGACACTCCTCATGCAACCTGAAAAATCGAGCAAACATAATTGAAAAGCAACTGCAATCTCAATTCAGACCCTTGCTTTAAGCTTTCAGCCACATCCTTCAGCTCAACAATGATTCCATCGGCCAACTCAGTAGATTCACTGCTCTCTGCAGTTGAGCACTAAGAACAATAAGAAAAAGTGTAAACAACAGAACGGAGAGGTAATTATACCTTTGCCGCCAATTCTAAGACCAATTCTTGAATCTTTTCGACAGACAGATCAATTGCATTATGAAATCTATGCTCCGATTTAGTTAGGTTCTAAACACGCAACATAATAGTACTATGTTTTCAATGTTAAAAACAAACTGTATCTGTCAATTGAGTGATGTCTAAGAGATTATGTCTGGGAGATGATCGTGCTTCAGACTTAGAAACTTTGCGATGATCCAACCAGTGATCCAATTGTTCATATAAAAACAGAACCGAGCAGAGAACAGCGAAAAGAGGCAGAACAGTGGTGAACAGACTACTGACTGCACTCAGAGACAGCTTCTGTGGTTTCTGCTGATCAAAGCGCTCCATAACTGCACATGAATCCTCAGTGTATCGATATCTCGATTTCAAATATCGTTTGTATATCCATTCAGGTCTTGCCTAAAATTAATCGTTGTTTTGTTAGTAAAAAATGCCTTATATAAAAGCATAAAATAATGAAAAATACTGTTTGTTTTGTGAATGTTTTGAACCTAATGAGCTCTACATAGATAACAGTTTATACTAGCTAAACTCATAAGTAATCGATGATTTTAACTAACTTATTAAACTGAGAGAGCGAATTTTACTAATTAAATCCAAATTTAAAAATTTTTAACTAACTTTTACTAACTAAAATCAGAAAATTCTCGTTCTGAACAACACCGATGCGCTGCTGACATTGTTTGAATGAGAGAAACATGTAATCTGTCACCTAAGAGAACTGTCTCAGCATACTTTGCTTACCTGAAACTTGAGCCAGGCTCTCTTAAATTCTGTCAAATGATTTGATTTCTTAGAGAAAATTATGTGATGATCTAAAGTGGGCAGTTGTTCAGAGGACTTGATAATTGCTAGCTCGCAAGCTGTACTGTTAATTAGATATTTTGACATAGTTGTGAGACTAACAAACAGCCCATTCTTCACACCTTCCCACACTTTGCTCTGGACTAGCTCCTGCACTGGAGGATTGGTCTGCAAGATAGGTAGCAATTTCTCTATGAAAGCATTCGGTTGCAGCTGTGCTAAGGCGTCCATCATCATAGCTGGTGGTATGTGATTAATCAGACCCAGTTTTCCATTTTGCATCAGCTGCAGCATGTGTTCTGTGTCACGGATGAACGGCTGTTCAGTAGTCAACAGTTTGGACAGCAGAAAGGAACTGTACATACCTCCAATGCTTATGGATACGATCGCTATCAATATCTGTCTACTTTTTAGCTTGTTCAGCCATTTGAAGGAGTCAGTCACAAAGCAAAACCCCAAAAATAACAACAGCATAAGCCAAGTAAAAGAGTCAAAGGGCTCAAAAAGTGATGTGAGCGAACCTTTTGGCTGGTATCTCCTGCCTAGGAATTGTAAAGGTTTAGAAGACACCGGATAACTGAAATCCAGACATTGGGTTTCCCTAGAAAGATTTGAAAATATAAAAATGCTAGCAATGGTGTCGAGCGTTCCTTCAGTGACATTGAAGAAGAGACTGCTTGGATCGCTCCAACTTCCATTTTTACATATCCCACGAGTGTTTCTTTTCATGGGTACGATTTGATAGCCAGCAGTGATTTCCTTTAGCACTGGCAGTAAGATATCAGCAATTATTCCAGGCTCTTTGTCACCACAATGCTCTGAAGACAGAGTCTTTACTGTACATTTTGACAAGTAACCACGTTTAAAGTATGTGGCGATTTTCAACATGGTTCTGGCTAAATGGCTTATGAAATGCTTCTAGTCTCTTCTGTGTGCAAACAGATGTGTCATGTTACTATCGCAAGAAATAATGCAAATGTGTTTCCGTGCTCAGTCCTTGCTCAAATATCCAAGTGCACTGCGTGCGTGGTACTGAAGACTGAAGCTTTCAAATGATATGACACGACCATTTGGGACGATTTTCAAATTTTGGAATTTTGCCAAAAAATATTCGGTAATCGATATTTATCGATAGAATTCGTTAATTTATAATTAATTATGATCATTAAACACAATAATTTCTGTTTGGGATCGGTTCCTGATTCCCCCCCCAGCTACACCTGATCCCTGAGGGGGAGTGATGAAGACATTCGCACTATATAACACCCGCTCGTCTAACCTTTGGTCATTGTTTGTTTAGTTGTGTATAAACGCTTTCCATTCGCTTCAGTAGTTAGTAAACCTCTTATTATTATTGCAAACATTGTGTGTGAGTGCAAACTTGAATGAATTTTAGTCTACATCAAGCAAATGACAGCATAGTCAGATCAGCATCACTGCTATCATCGTATAGGATGATCACATTTTCTACAGTTTCATGCCATCTGCAACAAACATTAAGCATTGTAATTGAATCAACAGCAATTCCTTTTCAGACCTTTGCTTCAAGTTCTCAGCCATCAGTTTCAGCTCAACAATGGTTTTATCGACCAACTCAGCAGATTGACAGCTCTCTTCAGTGGAGCACTGCAAGCAGTAAATAATGCAAACCACAGAATGTATGCGGTGTACATATATCTGGCGCTCCCTTAGGGGCCGTTCATAAACGACGTCGTTCCAAAATCCCGATTTTTCGGACCCCCCCTCCCCCCAAAATCGCCTTGCGTCGTTTCTTGGGGACCCCCCCCCCTACGGCGACTTCGTTTTCGTTTTACCCCCCCCCCCAATAAAACGGCAGTACATAGAGTACTGTGACGTTTTCTTGTTACCATACTGCACAATCAATAGAATAAATCCCTACAACCACTCTGGGAAGCTTTTCTGTATGGAGAAACGTTTGATAGAATGTGCATAAATCGAAAATAATGTAATTGAAGTACCCTAAAATTCCGAAAAAAGCGACGTCGTTTTTTGCTAACCCCCTCCCCCTCCTGGTGCGTCGTCTATCGTCGCATTTCAGCCGACCCCCCCTCCCCCCCTCTGGAACGACGTCGTTTATGAACGGCCCCTTATTTACCAACTTTGACAGAGATTCTTGAAGAACCAGGCTGGATTCATCGATTGCATCACAGAAAATTTGCCTAAACAGGTCTTCTCGACTTGGATGCTAAAACAGTCAGAGAAGTAACAACATATATGGTACCAGTACACATATATGGAAACTGCACCATGCATGGTACCGGTACCCTTCAAGTGGTTCCATGCATGGTACCATTTCGTTATATGGTATTGGTGCCACACATGGTACCCGTTCGATCATGGTCTCAGGCGGTACCATATCTACTTTCATACTTGATGTGTGTTGAATGAAAACATTGCCAAATGCTTTATCAGTTCAACTGTGCTTGTTACCAAGTATTTCCTTCTGTACCCATCTTATCATACATATTACAGATCATCACACAGATTACAGGTTACAGACCGAAGGCAGGTCCATGTGTCTGTCTAAACCCAGCCAGGACAAATAATGTTTGCTTGCACCAAAATGTTCACGAAAATTTTGAATTTGAATATATAATATGCTAAACTAAACACTTTGTGTACATATCCTTGCAAATATTCTCAGAACGAACTCTAAGATATTTTAGCTTATATCAAGCCTATTACAGCATGCTGACATGAGCAATGCTGTTCTCATAATCTTCAATCATCACATTTTCGACATTATGCAACCTGCAAACAGTAAGCACAAATCGAACAGCAACTCAAAATTATTTTAGACCTTTGCTTTAAGCCTCCAGCTATGAACTTCAGCTCCGCTATGATTTCATCAACCAACTCAGTAGAGTGACAGCTCCCTTCAGTTGAGCACTGCAAGCAATATATACCTCTAAACCACAAAGTACGCACGTATTAGACCTCAGTTGCCAGTTTTAAGACCAGTTCTTGAATCTTCTCAACAGATTGATCGATTGTCTCACCAACAGTCTTCTCCACCAATACCCATACATGTAACCAGGGTTGTATATTTTTCCGAAAAAAACCTCGGCCTGTTTTTTTCCAGTTTTTTTCCGGTTTTTTTCCGGTTTTTTTCCTAAATCGCGGAAAAAAACTCCAGCCCAAGTTCTGAGTATCCTAGGCTGGTTTTATGATTCCTAACGCTTTCTAGCGCCTTCCTCAGTCTTGGTAGACCAGAAATACACGTGTTACATTGATATAAATCACGAAACAGGCATGAAACAGTGCCTGACAGGTTCCATAAATAACGCTATATGCAAATTTTCTTACAGCAGTTTGCATTTTTGTTTTTTCATGCCAAATTTGGTCTTTTTTGTTGTTTTTCTAACAGTTTTGAGTCAGTATGGCCTATTATACATAGCAAAAGTCCATTTTTTAAACGAAAAATGACGTAAATTAGCTATTTCTAGCTTGAGTTTTTTTCCGCGATTTATGTTTTTTTCCGACCCTTAGGAAAAAAACCGGTTTTTTTCCGGAAAAAAACAGTTTTTTTCCGGTGTTTTTTTCCCACCTCACATCCCTGCATGTAACAGGTCACCTCTCCCTACACAGGGGAAGAAGAGTTTGGTGGCTAGGTTAAAAATCGGTAAAAAACCCTAAACCGGGCAAAAAGGTGGCAATCACTGTTTTACTCGCAATTTGAGCAATTTTTGTGTCAAAATGTGCAAAAATGGCTCAAAAATTGTGTCCCTGAAAAATAGGATGTGGAGGGGCGAAAGAAATGGACTGGGGAACTACCAGTCCAGGGGATCTGACCATAATCGGACAGGGTCAGACCCCCAGACTGGCCTGTTACATGTATACTAGGACCTCTGAGTGATTCGGAGGCTAAAAGACAATAAAACCACAGTGTTTGTAATGTCTCAACAAACTGTGTCCTTCAATCCATTGATGCTGGGTATATCAGCTGATTGTGCGTCAGTCTCAGAAACCTTGTAATGATGGTTCATCCAGTGATGCAGTTGTTCATAGAAGAACATAAACAAGCAGAGAACAACAAGAAGAGGCAGAACAGTGGTGAACAGTGAGCTGACTGAACTCAGAGACAATATCTGTAGTTTCTGCTGATCAAAACGTTCCATAACCGCACATAAATCATCAGTATATTGATATCTAGATTTCAAATATCGTTTGTATATCCAATCAGGCCTTTCCTAGAAAATGCTATTTTGTACTTACATGAAGATGCTTTATGTAGGTAAGGGTAACCATTTTAATAATTCACGCTACAACAGCGAAAATACGCTAAAACGGCCGATAGCATTACCGGATATGACAATTTACGCAATTCGATTTCATGAAAAATTAGAAAAATACGATTTAATAACAGCCATCTGCAATTATGGTTGGATGATATCGGGTTTTTGCGATGCATATGATAATATTGCATATGAATATAAGCATGCAATATCTAGTGCATATTGATATTGCATATATCATATGCATGCAAAAATGAGATATGTACATACTTTTTGCATATTTGCATATTTTATCATGGCGGCTTAAAATAGATAATTGGCTGAACGTTTTTCCAAGCATTTTCGAGTTTGGTTGGAATGTCGACGCAATCTTTAGCATTTATTAGGCATATCAATTTTACAGATATAGACCTCATCCGGAAAAAGAGGGGAAACACAGTTTGGCATGAAAGATCAGCTCATTTCGTAATTTTTAGGTAAAAATGGTTGACATCGAGACTTTTGGCTAATTACTGTTTGCATATTCAAATTTGTTCTCTCTCATGTGGGGTGGTATACTTAGTCGTTTGGTAGTCCGGTCCTAGTTTTACAAACTAAAAAATTCAGAATTTGAAAAATCTCTGTTCAGATTTCCATTCTTTGCAAGTTGAGTTGAGTTTAGAGTCTCAAGCCATTCATATCCCTTCTGCAAGTGGAAAGAGACGCTTTGATCTCTGTAAAGTACAGATTTACAGTATAAACTTGCCTCAAGGGTTTTTACCGGCAGCCAAGGCTGCCGGTATAAGATTAGCTTTTCGTTAAGCGTGTAGGATGCAATTGCATCTTAAAGCGTGTACTCTCGGCGCCGTTCGGCTCGCTCGCTGTAAAGCTGCTAGGCTTTAGACACTCCATCAGGAAGGAGAGTTTACTCGAACAATTCGTTCTCAGTCATTTATCTATGAATTTGGCTCAGATTTTCAGGATTTATTAACAAGATAACTGGGTACCTATTGCGAAAGTTTGGCCCGAAAATTCCAAGTCCTGCTGGTTCCGTGGCTCGAAAACTGACAACAGTTTACTGTGAATTGCAACTGAAAGCTGTTTTTTTGAAAGAAGCAAAAGAGAAAACTGCTTTTTAAAGGAATATTTGAAGAGTTTACAGTCTGACAGAATTGTTTGAAAGACAAAACTGATTTTTAAAGAACTAGCTAAAGAGTTACTGTAAGAAACAATTGCTTGAAAGACAAAAAAGTGTTTTGAAAGTATGGTCTGAAACTTTTACTATCAGAAATAATTACTTAAAAGAGTGTCAGTAATATAGATACGTATGTGCTACTGACTGCAGTGTTGTTGGGGTTTTTAAACGGAAATAGAAGGAATAAGATATGGTAATATTTTGGTCCATTTATTTAGTGCATTTCAAGCTTTCTATTGATATCCTACTGTAGTCCAACACTGGAAAGGACAGTTTCCCCATCACTCATAATTTATTAATGCCTTTGGACACCTATATTGTACCTGCACAATTTTGGTGCGAAACTTACAACTCCTGCTGGTGCTGTGTGCCGAAAACTAAAAGCTAGGGCGGTCCACCTAAACTGTGATCTTTTAGTAATACCAAGAGTATAGCCTCGAATGAAATTTGTAAAGCCGATCGATCCCCATTTGGCATAACATAGATACAGTACTACTGACTGGGCACCAGTAAAAAAGGGCACTAAAAATTGCAAAAAGATGCCTAAATGTGACTTTCCTTTCTGTGGAAATTCCTGAATTTCAGTGCCCTTTGCTATCCTGTCACCAAGAATTGCTTGAGGAGAAAACTATATATTAAAAAACTGCCTGAATTGTTTACTGTGAGAAAAAATCGCTAGAAAGATAAACCATGGCTAGAACCGTAGCATATCTCGGGGTTGTAAGTTTAACGTGTACACCCCTGCCCCCAGTAGCGGAGGAGGTAGAAATAAATTGGGAAAAATAAGACAAACGAATAAAAATTGTGACCTACACCTGTCTATTTTATGCTCAGAATGCGTTCTAAATGTTTTTGCTGGCAGCCAAGGCTTATGATTAGTTTTTGTTGGTGCTTAAGTCAGACATGGGCAAGGGGGGCTGAGGGGGGTTTGACCCCCGTCAGCCTCTGACCTACCCCCTCAGCCGGCCGCTACCCTCTCAGGAATTTTTGGAACAATTTTGTATAGAAAATTATTATAAAAATCTGGATTAGGTGTAAGTGAGCTCAGAATAGCTTATTTTGCTTATTTTAATGAAAAACAAACATAAAACCTTGATTTTAGCAAAAAAATCGGACTTTTAGGCTTAGAACCCCCTCAGGCGCTCCTACCCCCCTCAGTCCCCCTAAGGAATTGAAAATTCTACACCCCCTCACCCGAAATGCTAGCCCATGTCTGGCTTAAGTGTATGGGCCATGTAGACATATCTT